>JAJOZX010014352.1:0-85317 GCA_023014485.1 Bathynomus jamesi
GCCTACGCACTCATTCCACGATACAAACTCTACAGAATTCAACTTTATTCAGTTCAGCAAAAGAACCCATGTTGCGTAAACGTTTGCACTGGAGCAACGAAAAAGTGTTCTGAAACGGTATTGGAAATTTGAGAATGTGTCCGAAGTCCAGCGGCAATGGATCCGGGAATTTGGTACAAAGCCACCGACACGTCTCGCCATTACAAGCATCCGTGACAAGTTTGAGGCAGAGGATCTGCTCAAGATATGCACAAGCGAAGATCTGGACGACGCAAATCAAGTGCGAGTGATGAAAACTCCGTTTTAGTGTTGCAAAAATTTAATCGATCACCACAGAAATCAGTTAGGCAATGCGCCCGTGAGACCGGAATCAGCAAATCAGGTGTTTACCGGATTTTAAAGTCGGCAAAATGGAAAAGCTACATTCCAAGTCTGTTACACGCCATGACTGAAGATGACCCTGATCGCAGACTCGAATTTTGTGAATGGTTTCAGTCAATGGAAGCCGAAGACGTACAGTTTGCCAACAAAATTGTGTGGTCTGATGAAGCTACCTTGAAGCTGAATGGCACAGTAAATCGACACAACTGCAGGTACTGGTCACTTGATAATCCACGTTTGTGGATAAACATGTTAATTTACCAATTAACAGCATGGTGTGGTTTATCATCCAGGGGTTTGGGTTGGACCATTTTTCTTTAATGGGAGTTACCAGTGCCGCATATATCGACATGCTGCGGACAGAAATTATACCTGCAGTTCGGAAACGACCGACTTTTACTTTCAACAAGATGGAGCCCCCCTCATTATCATTGTGATGTCAGAAGGTACCTCGATGAAACGTTGCCTAACCGTTGGATAGGACGAAGAGGAAGCGTTGAGTATCCTCCACGTTCACCGGACTTGACTCCACTTGATTTTTACTTGTGGGGCTACCTGAAGGATGCAGTTTATGGTACAAGACCTGCAACACTCGAACACCTTAAGGATGCAGTTTATGGTACAAGACCTGCAACACTCGAACACCTTAAGGATGCAATTAGGGAAGTGCGGGACCATCACAGCATCCACATTAGTCCATGTCTGCGAATCAGTTAGTCAACGCATTCAAAAGTGCATTCATGCCGCCGGAGAACATTTTGAGCACTTGGCGTAGTTAATTAAATTTTATATGCAAACAACTCGCTATAACATTTTGATCACTTAGATTACTAATTTACCTTTCATTGGCAATTGCTATAACAATATATCGTTTGTTTTTTTTCAAATTATAAAATATATGATGCTATAAAGAGTATATAGTTTTTTTTGGGACACCCTGTGTGTATATATATACTGTATATATATACACACAGGGCCGGATCTAGAAGTTGCGAGGCCCTAGGCCTATATATATATATATATATATATATATATATATATATATAAAATATGGACTTAATTATCGGTACTATACGAGCAATATTAGAATCCCGCATAGACAGAACTATGCCAGCACTTAAAAATTAAACCAAACCAAAATAATCACGCATGGAAATTGTATAAGAAATATAAATAAACCATACAAATAAGTATAAATTATAATATGAATCAAGATTTGTATCGAAAATATAAGAGTGATTTTTAAGATTTATATAATATTATAGGTAATGACTTTCCATAGTATACAAACGTTTTTCATATGTGATGTATAGAGATGTTGACATTTCATTTTTTATAATAGTGAGCGATCGACTTATCAGGCTAAATATTAATGCTTTAATATTTGGTTCAGATGCTCCTTGAATATTACAGCAATGCTTTTCTACTTTTCTTCGAGCTAAACTCTTCAATTAATTGAGAATAATCTAATGAATTTGTTATATCGTTTTCTATTGATAACATAGCTAATGATTGCAATCTCGCTTGAGACATGGTGGAACGCAAATGTTTTAATAAGTTTGAGACGCGAGAAACTTCTTTCAGCCGAAGCAACAACTGGGATGGTTAATACTATTCGAAGTGCAACATAAACATTAGGATAAATCTCACTTAGTTGTTTTTGCACTATATAAACATGGGCATTTCCGAGATCTGTTTTCTCAGGTATAAACCTGCAAAGTACTTTAAGTTCTTCATAGAGTTCTAAATCATTAATATCACTTGAACAGAACGCGCAAAACGGCTTGAGCGAGGCCCTAGGCGATCGCCTAGTTCGCCTATAGCTAAATCCGGGCCTGTATATATATATATTTATTATAAACAGGATATTTTAATGCTTAGTATTGGCCACGTAGTTAAACGTCAAGACCCCCCCATGTGGCCTTTGGTGGTCAAATAAGGAACCCCCTCCCCCCTTTAAGGACCACGTGGTTTTTGAGGGGCCCCTTAAAAGAGGCATTCAGTTAGTGTTCAAAAGAGCAGTGTCCGTTATAATTGCGATAGTAAAGAGCGTAAAGGAACATTGCCGCGGAGAGAGGGACTGAAGACAGTAAGAGGCGGGGACTGATGAAGTGAAAAGCCTTTGATTCCACCTGGTTAAGTAAGGCTATGTGGGTTGAGCTGGCCACCATACACACGAGAAGCCTATTCCATACAGGGGTGGACAAGACTCCTGTACAAAGACAGCAGCTGAGTAGAGGTGAAGAAACTGCGGAGTTAATAACACTACACCTGACCTCTTAGAAGCTGTTTTAGAAAGAGTATACATGATCTTTCCTAGAAAGATCACGAGAAAAGGAAACACCAAGAATGTAAAGAGAAGAGGAAGGGATTGAGTTATGTATTGTTGAAAGTAAGGGGACAGTCGTGTGGGAGATTGTGACGAGTAGACAAATTAAGGAACCGAGTTTTTGAGGCATTGAAAGCGACAAGGTTTTCTCTGACACAGTCAGAGATAAGAGAATGATTAGAGGTCAAGTCCATGCGAAGCATGGAGTGACTGATGAGAGGGACGGAGAGAAGAAGAGTGGAATCAATGGCATACAAGTGCAACTTATTAATAGATCACTGATAAGTAAAAGGAAAAGAGTGGGTGACACGACAGTCTTGAGGAACACTACTATTAATAGCTTTAGAAGAACATTGGCCATCTACAACCGCAGCTATAGATCGGCCAGATAAGAAATCAAAGACGAAGGCAGAGATAGAAGGATAGAAATGGAAGGAAGACCGTTTCATAATTAAGGATTTGTGCTAGCCTTTCAAAAGCTTGATGTGTACAGCGTAAGAGCAAAAATTTCGCCGAAATCCTGAAAGGAGGATGACCAGGCTATCAGAGATGTGCAAGATCGCCAGTAGAGCGTCACTTGCAAAACCCCTATTGACCATAAGAAAGCAAAGCATTTAGACGATAGGTGAACGGTTGAGAGCGGTCACACTTCTTTGGGACAGGCTGAATGAAAGCAAACTTCCAACAGGAAGGAAAAGTACCAAATGGAAGACAAATACGAGAGAGTTTGCCTAAGTAGGGTGTCAGCACAGAATCACAGTTCTTGAGAACAAGGACACCATCAGGACCGTACGCCTTACTAGAGTTGAACTCAGATAGGGTAGAAAAAACACTTTTCGAAGAGATTCTAATTTCAGACAATTAAGTCTGAGGGAGGAGCAGCTTGAGGAACAGCACCAGAATCGTCCATTGTTGAGTTGGAGGCGAAAGTCTGAGCAGAGTTCAGATTCATTGGGAGAAGCGACAGCAACAGCCATCGGAATGGCAAAGAGGGAAAGTAGTAAAGTTCTTGGAGATGTTTTTGGCTAGGTGCCAGAAAGAGCGAGAATAATTAGAATTGGATTAGGTTTTTACATTTTGTCTGAAGCAGCAATTTTTGGCGAGTCAAAACAAATTTGCACTATTCAGGACAGAAATATACTCTAAGTAAGAGTCAGCAGTTGGATAGCGCGGTGCCTTCTGAAAGACTCCTCTCTGTTGTGGATAGCATTAGAACAAACAAAGTTGAATTAATTTTTCTTTTGCATTAAATAGTTATAGAATATGGAATGTATGCCTCCATACACGAGAGATGCGTTCAGTGCACTCGCGAGGGGTCCTGGGCCCACGGAAGCAGTGATCATTCCATGGGAAATCAAAGTAGTACTGCCTGAGGGCCTCACAATCAGCAGTGCCAAAGGCACTCTTGGGAGTATCCAAAGGCCGAACTGGAACGATAGGACAGGAAAAAGATAAGATTGTGGTTGGATGAACCCAACAGAAAATAGTTCAACAAGGTAAGAAGGATGAGTGGTAAGAAATAAATCCAGAATGTTGGACCTATCTCCAAGGCGATCGGGGATACGAGTAGGGTGCTGTACAATTTGCTCTTAGTCATTTCAGGATAAAGAAGTTGTAAGCTAGTTCACCAGGGATGTCAGTGAGGGGAGGAAAGCAAAAGGTGGTGAACAGTGAAATCTAAAATGGAGATTTCAGCAAAAGGAGAGTGGAATAGAATGTATTTCACTTTGGAAGCAAGATAGTAAAAGTTTTGGATAATCAGTAGAATTAGGAGAAAGGTAGACAGTGCAGATGTAGTTACTTAGTTTGAGATTGGCATGTAAGCCATAACCAGGTGTAGAACTCAGAGGATTCAAGTTCTGGAATAAGAGAGCAAGTTAGGTCAATGCATACACACACACAACATCCACCTTTGGAATGAAATTGAGTACAGAGGAAATAGGAGGGTACAGAAAATGGGTTGTTGTCAGTCATCCGAGTGAGGAAGGTAGATGAGGTGGTGTTCAACAGATTGAAAATTTGAGGAAAGTCCACAAATGTCACGGAAGTTTATGAAATTTGAATCAGCCAGAAGCCCAGAACATCATGAATGGGCAGTAGCAGAACCAGCCCCACTGCTCGGGTCTCCATTCCCAGTATCAGCAGCATGGTAGTCAGAAGTGGGGGCATTTATGGTCCCCTCCACTCCACTTTGTTGGTTTTTTTTTTAGTTTTGAAAATAATGTGTCATAAGATGCATGTATGTGCAGTGAGGAAGTGAGAAGTTCATGTTTGAAAGCATGCTGGATTAAGTTTATGATGAAATCAAAAGCTATGGAAAAACTGGTGGTGGTAGTTTACTTTTATCAACCCTCTGCATATTATATCAAAGATGAACAAATCTGTTGTGAATACTCACCAGAACAATGCAAACAGAGACCACCTGAGACGAACCCAGAATGGATCATTGTTGTATTTCATTAGTTCTTCTTTTGTCAGGCCTGAGAATGTTGGTGCAGCTCCAATATCAATTTTAGCATCTCCATTTGGGTTTGATACATACTTTGCCTGGAATTATATATCAAATTAGGGTATATACTACTACTACTACTATTATTATTGAGGTTTGAGCTTTGTGTAAATTCTTTAAAATAACTGCTCATCTTGTGTTGGTTTCTCTCTCTCCATAGAAAACTGAGATAATCTTAAATAAAATGCATTTAATTCTACACAACTGACTAATTTCAACAATCTTCAGTTATAAAATAAATGCTGAGAATAAATCTGTCAATTTTTTTCCATTAAAATACCTTATAAAATTTAGTTATTGATAAATCCACTGGACAACAAATTAGAACTTTTTTCCTGTTCCTCAAATAAAATAGGGTGATTCTGGAAGATCTTTACATGCAGAATACAAATACGGATGCAAAATGTTTCCAACAGTTTTTGAACAAATTGAATTTTAATTTTATTTAAAAAACAGGAATATGTAGGTATAATCTGCAGCATTATAATGACACTTTTTGGGAGGTACTAAAATAGCAGTTAGATGAACTGCACTTAATGGGGAAAACAGTGGTTTGCCAGCAAATGAGGGGTACAACTAGAAGCACTGGAAAGGGAGTGGTCATATGGGCTTAAACAAAAGATAGATTTAGTTGTAATGGCTGATGTGAAATTTGAAACACAATCACTGGTCAGATACTGAGAATTTTTAAACAAAGGGATAGGAATATAATGATTCCTCTATTGAAAACCCTATCTACCCAAGTTGGAATATTGCTCAGTCTGAACATCCCCATACAAAAAGACATTGGTCAGCTAGAAGGGATTCAAAGAAGCTTCACAGCCAAAATCAATGGGTGAAAAGAACTAAATTACTGGGAAAGGTTACGTGAATTAAACCTATATTTCACTGGAGAGAAAGACACACACACCATTATTTAACACTTGAAAAATATAGTAAACTCTGTAGAATCTGGCACCCTTTGGGATTTGCATGTGCAGGATTTTAAAATATGCCATGTTTTCAAGAGGTCATTTTATAATAATAATAAAGTACAGGGTAAACAAAAAATGAACAAACTGTTTTATTAATCCAAAGATCATAGTTATAAGAGCCAATGGGCCAGTAATGTGTTATAGAACATCATTGTCAATTAAACATAATTAAGGAACTTTATTTATTTGAAAACTGTATTCTAAACTTAGTCTAAAAACATCATTATTGCTATGTCAACAGAATGGGCCCAGAAATAGCAACACCTTCTGACCTTTTTAAAGCAAATCACTCATATAAAACTTTATCACGATCTAATTTAGGTGTTTATGCAATGATTTCCACTCTCAAATGGATTTATTAGTCTCTGAAGCAGCATGACACTATTATTTTTATTTATGATTTTAAAATTAGTGATTTCAAAATGTGCCAGATTTTGGAGCATGCTGGATTTTGAAGTGCCAAATTTTCAAGTCTACTGTAATGGCGAAATAGTGCCTAATCTTACTCTGAACTCTATAATCCACCAAACACAACAGTGGAAAGTAGAAAAGGAAGAATGTCAAGTTCCTAAATTAAAGACTAGACAGGGAACATCCTCAACCCTGAAGGAAAATAGTTTTCTTGTGAGAGAACCAAGACTGTTTAACCAGCTGTCCAAGGAACTAAGGAACACTAGTGGTGTTGCAGTGAACATCTTCAAAAGATGAGATGCCTGGCTCAGAACAATCCCAGATGAGTAAGGGGTACTGGCTATGTGAGGTGGAGAGGACAAGAAACAAACTCTCTACTTCACCAGGCCAACTCGAGAGGAGGGGGCAACAAGCTTGATCTCCGTGAAATGAGGAATCATTGCACAGAACACTTGAAAGGTTATATACATACAGTATATGCACCTCAGTAGTGTAGTGGTTAGCATCGCTGACTACAAATCCATCAGCCCCAGGATCAAGACCCAGTGACAGCAGGCAGCAAAACCTAGTTGTTCATCCTTCCACACAAAGAAATTGGTTGGTAGATAAGTGGGTACCCTGGGTAGCCTAGTGGTTAAGACACTGGGCTGCTGGTGGAGCGTGGTTTGGATTCCACATTAAACTGTTGGTCTAAGGTGGCGTGACAAGCTTGACCACTTTTAGAATGAATAATTCTGGCAGAAGCAAAATCAATGGGTGCAAAGAACTAAATTACTGGGAAAGGTTACGAGAACTAGACATATATTCACTGGAAAGGAGAAGAGAGAGATACACCATTATTTACACTTGGAAAATAATGGAGAAACTAGTCCCTAATCTTACTCTGAATCCCATAACTCCCCAAACAACGATGGAAAGTAGAAGCAGTAGACTGTGTCATATTCCCAAATTGAAGGCGAGACAGGGAACATCCTTAACCCTGAAAGAAAATAGTTTTGTAGTGAGAGGACCAAAACTGTTTAATCAGTTGCCCAAAGACCTAAGAAACACGAAGGGAGTTGCAGTGGAAATCTTCAAAAGAAGACTAGACGCCTGGCTCAGAACAATCCCTGATGAGCCGGCGTACCTGGCTATGTGAGGTGGAGAGCGCAAGAATCCAACTCACTACTTCACCAGGCCAACTCGAGAGGAGGGGCGACAAGCTTGACCTTCGCGAAATGAGAAATCATCACGCGGAACCTTTGTAAGGTAAGGTGGTCCATAAAATTGAAGTTTTGATTTTTTGTTATTGCCAGGCGGTAACTTGTGAGGATGAATGAGAAAACACCTCTGGCCAATTTTTTCCCAAATCAATCACTTTTTAGGGGTAGCACACACTACTTCATTTTTGCACTTTTGCACTACCTAGTAGATTTACTTGTATATTATGTTCCAGTTCCAGTAATACATCTTTTCCATGACAGATTATTGGTGTAGTGTTCATTGGTTGTGTTTAGTGGTTGGATATATGATGACAAGTTCGAAGCTCTTGCTTTTATCTCCTTGAAGGAGATAAAGTGAAGGACAAGCTTCTTGGAAGCAAATTACCATCACGTGGAGAAGTATTGTCATGCTTCCTTCATCACCACACTAATCTCAAGGAGGAGTTGAAGGAAAGTGCTCAAGTAGTGTGGGGTCAACTTGAAATATTTTGGAACAAAGCTTGAATCCCGACAAGGGAAAAATACAAAGGAATCCAAAAGATCTTGGACCTTCACCAAGATTGGATCAAAATAAAAAAAAGGACGAATGAGGAGGAGCCAGAAGCAGGTGAGTTGGATGATCAATGATAAATAAAATAGTTTCTCGAGAGTATGACATATTATACTGTACAATAGTCAATACATTTATCATATATATATTATATATATTTATTATTTATATTTAGGTGTACAACGAAGAGGGATTCAAGGAGATACTTCGGAACCTATTTGATATGGCACATGCTGATGCCTTGTCTCTAATCAAAAACCCGGAAGACAAGGCCTTCTTGCTGGCCCAGCAAGAGCCTGGAAGACGGGGATGCATGGTGGGAGTAGACAGAAAAACAGCAGAAAAAGAAAAACAAGCTGCCCACAGGAAGATGGAGGAGGAGATGCGAAAGAGAAAGGTGAGATTGTTCTTCAAATTCCTACTTTCATTTGATTGCAATGATTAGGTTGTTCGTTAACACTAATTGTCCATTTTCTTCAATTGTATTGCAGGCAGTCAATGAAGGTGCATCAACGTCGGGTACAGCAGTATTGGTGTCCTCAACAGAATCCTCAGTCACTGACGAGTCATCCTCCACCAAAGATGAATGGGCAAAAGGTGGAAAGCGACCTCCAAAACAGGTGAAAAGAGTCAAAAATGTGATAACATCAAATCTAGCTGCTGCCCTAGATTGGACACACACTACAGACAGGATGGCAACCTACATAATAGCAGAGACTGCATTGAGCCTTGGCCACAGCCCAATGAATTTTAACATCACCCAGACCTCCATCAAACGGCAGAGAGAACGACATCGGATCATGATCTGCAGTAGCCTAAAAGCTTCCTTTCAGTCCGGTCCTGCAATCATCCACTGGGATGGAAAACTTATTCCAGACCTCCTCAACACCAGAGACCATGCGTATGTGGATCAGCTGCCTGTGCTCATTTCCTCCTTTTTGGGTGAATCTCAGCTCCTTGGAGTCCCCAAAATACCAACTGGATCAGGAGAACACCAAGCCAGCGCAGTTTTTGAATTATTGACTGATTGGGGCCTCGAAGAATCTGTCATGGGGATGTGTTTCGACACCACTGCCTCCAATGCTGGTCGTTTGAATGGAGCGTGTGTGTTGTTGGAGCAGAAGTTGAAGAAAGATCTTCTCCATTTTGCCTGCTGTCATCACATCATGGAAGTGATGATCGGTGGCATTTTCACTGCTTGCTATGGCCCAACGAGTGGACCTGATGTTCCATTGTTCAGCAGGTTTCAGAGCAAATGGACCTTCATCGACACAGGAACATACGGCACCAGATGGGATGATGAAGAGGTGCATCGACTCTTGGCCCCCATTAGAGATTGGATTCTCCGCTTTGCTGAGGAAAAACACCCTCAAAATCCTTTCAAGATGACTATCAGGAATTCCTCGATCTGTCCATCATTTTCTTGGGAGGGAGCATTGACAACTACACCTTCAAGCGACCTGGCCCCATGCACCAAGCCAGATGGTTATCTAAGGTGATCTATTCATTGAAGATGTGGCTGTTCAGGGGACAAATCCCAGCCTTCACTCCACGAGAGCAAAAGTGTCTTAAGGATGTCAGTGTCTTCGCTGTTTCCATCTACCTGCAGGCATGGATGACCATGCCAATAGCTGCTGCTGCGCCTCGCAGCGACCTCAGTCTTCTGCAGTCTTCGGGAATACCATGACCCCAAAATTTCGGAAGTGGCATTAAAAAAACTCGGCAGTCATCTTTGGTATCTTTCGGAGGAGATGGTGGGCCTCGCGATTTTCGATCCTGAGGTGTCTGAAGAGACTAAAACAGCAATGGTGAAGGCGATGGAGGAAGTTGAAGGAAAGCCTGATTGCCAGAAGAGAAGGAAAGGTGTTGCTGAGGGGGCTTCAATCGAGTCACTAGCAACAGCAAACTCAAAAAGACTGCTGTTGTCTCTGGGGTCAGGTGTGGGATACCTGAGGAAGGAGGTGCAGGATTGGGACAGTGATCCTGATTACCAAATAGCGAAGAAATCAGTGGCAAACCTCTCTGTTGTGAATGATCATGCAGAGAAGGGGGTTGCTCTCATTAATGAATACAACGGCTGCCACACCAGGAATGAGGAACAACTGCAGTATCTCCTGCAAGTTGTTGCTAACTACAGGAAGCAGTTTCCTCAACCACTGAAGTCAGCCTGGCAACTGGGCGAAAAAACAAAGATCAAATGAGGTGCAGAGGGAATTGTTAGTTACCCTAATAGTCATGTACTGTCACCAAGATTAACTTTGCTGTGATTTTCAGATTATACCAAAACTTCAAGTGTCATGTGCTACCCCTACAAATTAACTGATTCAAATAAAACTTTCCCAGAGGTGTTTTCTCATCCATCCTCATAAGTTACAACCCAGCAATAAAAACAAATCACAAAAAAAAATTCCACCCCTATAAGAGTGGACCACCCTAAATTATATATATATATATATATATATATATATATATATATATATATAAAAAACTGTGGGTAATGGAAAAATTTCACTATTTTCAAAATCAGTACTAAAAGTCAGTAAGGAACACTAAACACTACCAGAGAAACAGACTTTGTTGAACAGTAATAATTTGTATCTTTACATTCACTGAATAATATTTACATCAGATTAGTTAGTAAACAATCAAACTTTACCACAGGATGGTACAGCTACCTAGATAGCTATAGTAAGGGAACAACCAGTTAACTTGCCTCATTTTAAACTATATTTTGTAGGGATGTACCAATATCACTTTTTAGCCAATAACCAATACCGATAATTAAAAACAGTATCGGCCGATAACCGATACTGATATCCAGCTAGGGTTTATTAGTTTGTCATTTTTGTTAACATTCATAATTTATTTTCTGTGCTGAAAATTTGGCAACAGTGATAATCCTTTTCATTAAAGATGCCAACACTGCATTAAATGTCATAGTTTGTTTGTTGTACAATTGGACTGCAGGCCTATGTTGGGCTTAGTAAATGTGTTTTTAATCAGCTAGCTGGGTTAATATTGTGAGCTATGACAGATAGTTTTTGGTTTTCTAGGCTTTATACCCATTTCTCAAAGGATTTACACTTGTAAACATTGCCAGTGCTGCTAGAAATTGGCTCTCTCCTGAACATATAGAGCAGCTGCTATTTTTACATGAGAACTTAACCCTTGTGAAAAAATAATGAGTTATGTGAAGTGATAAAACAACAAAATATTGGAAATTTCATCCTCTAAATAGTCTTTTATTCATAATTTTGGAAAAATTATACTTTTGAAATATCAACCAATACTGATATGGTTAAAAAATCTACCAATATCACCAATACTGATATATCAGTACATTCCTAATATTTTGCACATTTAATCACACTAATTTTTACTTCATATAAATTATTATACTGCAAATGTTAATTAACTCTATTATTATTGAGTGAATTAAACATATCATCAGTGTCAAAACAAAATTTCCTAAGTCACTTTTTGAGTTTTTGCTACTAATGCCATGTAAAAAAAAATTGTGCATCTTTTGGTACAAATTTCATCCTTGTAGGACGAACTATAAGGATGATATTTGCAAAAATTCATATTTTCCTAAGTCATAAGTAATTTAATTTAGAACCCTTTTTTTTATTTTTCTCAAAACCACAAAAAAAATACTTAGGAAAATATGGTATGACTGACAATATGTAATTTAACAAGTTACTGATTAATTAGGTGCTTGTTTTTGTTTAAAATTATCATATTTGATAGATCTAGCCTATAAATGCACTTTTAGCTTTGCTGACAGATGCAATTTCTTACTCAGGCCTATGTCACTGAAAACTAAGATAGTTTTCATATACTGATTAGCTTGTAGACTATCTTAAGGCCAAGTTTTATAAATTTACTATATTCATTAAATCTAATAAAACCATATTCTAGTTGCCAAGAATTTGAATACATTCAATTAATCAGATAAATATAAAATTAGTCCAGACAAGAATTTGCTCTATATCCTACAGTTCATTCAAATAATTCTTTAGGCCGACATCTGTTTTGGAAGCTGTCAAAGGAAAGTTTATACCTTCAATGATTATTCTGGAATTTTACCCATTACATTATACTGAAAAACCATGAAGCTACTGAGGCCTATCAAGTCATGAGCTATATTTTATTATAATAAAATCTTGCAAAACAATCTCAAGTCAGCTAATTAACACACAGCTATTTACTATCACCAAAGTAGCCTACATAATTCTGCTAAGAATACACTATTTACAATCTACACTCTTATAGGCTAACACTATTAATTTAAAAAGTGAAGCCATCAGATCTCAAACCAACATTTTAGCTTGACATGTGACATCAGATCCAGTAAATGTTTACCAAACTTCTCAATTTGACACACTCATGAAAGTTGAAGTTTAATGTGCTGAAAATTGGAATATATCTCAAACTGTTACTACCATATTAATTGATGGCCATGTGCATAAGTAAAACTAATAGGCCTATTTCAGCTAAATAGGGGGTGCATTATCTACTGAATTTTTGCCCAACTTTACAATACTGACATGTAGGCCCTATATGAAATAGAGTAACCATAAAGTCTCTACAAGCACTTTCTATATTAAGGCAGAATGTGAGGACCCCTCTGTATTTATGGGGCCAGAAGTCTAGCCTGAAGGAATCTACTATACAGGGTGGGCCGTAAGTTTCCATACATAGGAAAAATTAAACATTTGTTTTTATGTTTCAGATACCCTAAGAATATGCGTTTGACGTAAGATCTTGTTTACTGATGAAGCAAATTTTTACGTCAATGGAGAGGTTAATCGGCAAAACATACGTTATTGGAGTAATGCTAACCCTAACTGGCTGAGTCCGACGAAGATGCAAGGTGCCGGTAAAGTGATGGTGTGGGCCGGGATATGGGGTGACAGAATTATTGGACCAATTTTTGTCAGTGGAAATCTTAATGCCGAAAGGTATCTTAACATGTTGCAAGAAGAGATTTTCCCATCCCTGCTAAACGAGGAAGGTAACTTCCCAGTTTACTTCCAGCAAGATGGAGCTCCACCTCATTATGGTCTTCACGTGCGTCGGTATTTGGATCAGCAGTTTCCGGATGCTTGGATTGGTCGGCGTGGTCCTGTGGAGTGGCCTCCCAGATCCCCAGATCTCACCCCCCTTGATTTCTATCTTTGGGGGCACTTGAAGGCCATGGTGTATCAGGAAAAGATACGAGACATAAATCATCTAAAGGAACGTATCACCAACGCCATTACAAGCATAACGTCAACTGTGCTAATGCGTGTTCATCAACAGTGGGGAACACGTATTGAAATGTGTTTTCAAAACAATGGCAACCATGTAGAGCATATTATATAAATAAAAATGGTTGTCCATAACAAAATGTTTATTTTTATGTATGGAAACTTACGGCCCACCCTGTAGTTGGTATAACATGAACTTCAGGAAAAACCCAGTCCTCAAAAATACGAGTAAGCAGACTCCACTATGCAATCCTAGGGAGACACCCAGTGAGAACAGTGATAGTGTGTATAAAAATAATGGCCAAATTTCACAGACTCAGTGTTAGTAGCTATGACTGTAGAGGCCTCAAAGTCAATGCTGACAGTGAGATCAATAAACTTTTATCTGCACATGATATTTCTTGCTTTCAAGAAACTGACTAAACATATGCTTAAATGTAGAATGCCCTGATGAGCTACCTACTAATTAATGATTCAGAAATCTGGAAGGCTATTCATAACTAGATGATAAAAGTTGTGGCCTAGATGGCATACAAGCAGAACATTTAAAATGTTGTAGCCTCACATAATACTGTACTATGCTTGCAGTGTGTTTCACAAGCTGTATGATACATGGGTACTTGCCACAGTCCATTTTGTCAGTTGTATTGTTGCCAGAACTTATTAAAAATAAGGGTGCAAGTATATATGATAAGAATAATTATAGGCCAATAGGACATGCCAGTATACTTTCTAAGATGTTAGAATATGTCATTTATAATAGGATAAGTACTTACTTACAGACTTATGACAATCAGTTTGGCTTTAGAATGAAACATGGTACTGACATGTGTATTTATATGCTAAAGGAAGCCATCCTAAAGTACAAGATGTCAAGTAGCAATATATATTCCTGTTTTTTGGATGCATCAAAAGCATTTGATAAAGTTAACCATCATAAACTTTTAAAGAAACTTGTGTTGAGGGGTACCTAAATATATACTTAGGATACTTGTATTCTGGTATACAGAGCAGATCATGTTTGTAAGATGGAAAAGCACTGTATCACCAGGTTTTAAGGTAACAAATGGTGTTAGGCAAGGGGTTATGGTATATTATCACCTATCTTTTCTGTATATATATATGGATGACCTTAACAATGAACTAAAAACTGCATGTACTAGCTGTGTCATTGGAAAGGAAAAAATCACAATGTATGCTGATGACCTTGTTCTTCTGTCACCCTCTCTCCATGGGCTAAAGGTACTATTAGAGATGTGTGAACCAGAGCTGGGCACTTGCGGCATATTTTGCGGTACTGCGGTACTACCAAACTGGGACCGCATAACGCAGTACCGCAAAGGATCGCTGAAAGTACCGCAGTACCGCTACCGCATTCAAATTTCCGCGTACCAGTTTGGTACCGGTTTGGTAGTACCGCAGTACCGCAAAATATGCCGCAAGTGCCCAGCTCTGGTGTGAACAATATGGTACAGAAAATGATGACACCCTATAATGGGGCAGAGAGTTATATTTTGATTTTTAGGCATAGCTAATCTGCTGAAACATGTATCAAGTAGGTCTTTTAAAATGAATGGTTAGACAATACCTGTCAAAGACATGTAAATACTTGAGCTGTGAAATGAACTTAATATTGAGAGGCAATGTAAAAAGCTGTATGTACAGCATAACATGCTAGTAAGGAAACTTATCTTTTTAGAACTTACTGTAGCTACTGCATTGTATACATCCTATCTGTGGTGGAACTATACAAAAACTACTATGAATAAACTCTTACTTATAATATTTTCTGTATGCTATGTAGGGAACCAAAATAGGGCAGTGCCAGTTTTATGTTTACTACGTATAACGTACCTACCAGCCAAGTGTTAAGCCAGAAGAATATATATAAATTCATTACTAGGGTACAAAACAGCTCTAATGTGTTATTGTGCAATGTCTTGTCTTCAGATACTATGTACCTCTCACCTATATGGCAGTCTTGGTTCAGACAACTACCAGTTTACAATACCTTATTTTTGTAGTGTAGCAAAGATCATATATGCATATTAAGTTGTATTATAATAAGATTGTATTTGTATGTTGGGTTAAATGGCTAGTAAATATTTACTATTATACCAGTCTCTGGTAGAAAGTTTTAAAAGCTGGTTTTCAATGTTTTTCAATGTGCTGAATTAAAAAATGGGTGCTACTATAGCATGATTCCTACCTCAATTCGGCAGTCTACCTTTTAATTATAGCTTCTTACCTTGTTTACTAATTGCTTGTTTACATTCCAATGTCCATCGCCCTTGATGATTGGTTAGGTTTAGTCATGATATTTTCATTAGTTTTAACGAAAATATCATGACTAAACCTAACCAATCGTAGGTAGACCACATACTATAGTAGCACCGAAACTATTTTTTAAATAAATAAAATTGAATAATAAATAGCATTTTATATTTATTATATTTTCATTTACACCTTGGATAGGAATCACACTACAGTACTGTAGTTTTGAACCAAAATGGGTAGGAATCACCCTATAGTATCGAAGTCACTGGTAGGAATCACGCTATAGTAGCACCAAAAAATAATACTCATTTCTGTTGCAAATAAATGATCTGTTAGTTATTGAAGCTTAAAGCTTTTATAACTTTCTACCCTTTTTTACCTAACCTAACCTATTTTTATACCCATATTTAAGTCATGTCTAACATTGAAAACCAGCTTTTAAAACTTTCTACCGGAGACCAGTGTAATAGTAAAGAAATACCAAATGGCAATGCTGGCCTTATTTTTGTATTAAGTTCAGTGTATAATACATAAGATGGTTGTGGCTATGGATTGTGAATGATCTACAATAAAGATTTTTTTTTTTTTTTTAATGTTACAGGTTAACCTACCTTTAAGGTTTATTCCCAATCACATAAAACTCGTGGTTAAGTTCGATAGGTCCTAATAACAAATCTCTCTCAATTTTTTTCCCTCAAATCCTATTACCCAAGTTTTAACTACATTGATGGCTTTGAAAATACTATATATATTACAAACTAAAAATTTTGAAAAAGTTAATAGTGGACAATTTTTATTTTACTTATAATCAATAAACTGTAAATAGTCTTTTATTCCATGAATAAGTAGTCTTAGTAAGTATAAATTTTAAATAAATCTATAAATAATAGTCAAACATGGGACTAGTTGATGTAGATGTAGAGTAATTTGGTTTTCACCTCACTTAAGCATAGTGAATGCACATTCCAAGTCACAAGGCCTAGGCTAGTTTATTATTATTATTATGGAATGTGTCAATACGTCATTTGAAAATGTGAAAAATTTTATGGAATGTCAAAATTATGCAAAGAAGAGAGAAAGTAATTAATGAATTACTAAAGAGAATGCATGGTTAATATGAGTTTTATCGTACTCAGAATATCAAAAGCAAATATAATTATAAAATATTAAAGCATAATTTTCTCATCATTTTCATATAAGTCACTATGCTCGCAGATGCGTACTTAACAAATTATGTACATTTGAATATTATGACATTTTTGCATTTTTTTTCCTGCCCTTCCAATATTTGATTGGTGACATCATGAGAACATGATATATGAGCTACACTTTTTTTAAGTTCTTAGGCCTTTTAAGTTGCTAGTCTACTTCTGTTAGTTTTTGATAGATGTTTGTGGTGATGACATGTGAACGGTGTGAATATTATTTTGAGGATTTAATATACGAAGTGCATTCTAATGACTTCCGAGCAATAGAAATATGAATGTTATTACATTATCATTTGTATAATTTAGGTCTCGGGGGTACGAGGGCAGAGCCCCCGTAAAGATCACGCATCACAAACTGATCGGTATAGGGTTTTATATTTTTGAATTTCCGACGCTAAAATGTCGTTCAATCGATCAATTTGTGATGCGGGATCTTTACGGGGGCTCCACCCCCGTACCCCCGACCTAAATTATACAAATGACCAACATAATGTAATAACATTCATGTTAAGTAAGGTTAGGTTAGGTTAATTAATACCAAAATACATTTTTCTAGTAATATTTGAGGTTTTGCTTAGATTTTGACCTCCATTTCCCTTGAAAATGGGCCAAACTTCAAAGTACTATAGCTTTGTTGGATCTCATTTCCGACGGAAATGGAGGTCATATTTGAACAAATCACATCAAATACTACTAGAAAAATGTATTTTGGTGTGTAAAATGACTCGTTACTTAAAACACATAATTACCGAATGTATTACCTCCGTAGGCCAGAGTGGCTTCATGTTTTCCAAATTAAATGAAAAAGATTTTGTAAGCAGCAGCATGAGAAAGCAAAAATTCTAAGGTAATTACTCTAACCTAACCTACAAAAATATGCATTTGGTTGTATGCTCTATTAAAAGTCTTAATAAGGAATTCACTTTTTTTAATAAAAAATTATCTATTATTAACCTTAACCGAAAGATTTTGTGAGGATCAAGTAAAGATAAGCACCCCCAGCCTTCTTTAATTGGCCTTATAAGGCTAACTAACGAAAATATTACGACCTAACCTAACCAATCGTTAAGTCAATTGCACGCCCTTAACGATTGGTTAGGTTAGGTCATGATATTTTCATTAGTTAGCCTTATAAGGCCTATTAACCCTCCGTTAGTGCAGTGGTGTGTTACATACCCCATGTGTTATTTCCTTTGAGTTATCTTACGTCTGGCAGCAGTGATACTGCCACCTTCCCATGTAATTTCCTAGGAACCTTCACCGAATTGATACATCTTTGTGCTCAGTCTCCTGTTGGCCACAAAGGAGAGCAGATGTACAGTGATTGCTCCTTGGGGTGCAGCACACCCCACCACACCATTCTCATAGGTAACTTTCGTCGCTTTTTTTTACTTTACTAAGTTGTTTATTGCAAAGCTCAATTATCTTATACACAACATAATGTATATTTCTGTTTTTGTACTTTGTTTGTAACAGGTGGTTTTGAAGCCTTTTTATTTATAGTGACTATCCTTTTGTTTCAGCATCACAATGGACGACGAGAAGCGAATGGAGAGGTTGAGAAAAATGGTACAAGAAGAGCTAGATAAGGAAGATGATGATGGTGAATTACTTATTGAGGAATTGGACGAAGAGATAGTGAGTGAAGAAGCAAGAGTGGATGAGAGGAAGAACAAAGCATGGATGAAGGAGAAGAGGATGAGAAAGCAAATAAAGTAACATATCGTGAAGAAACAGAAAATGAAGAAGAGGAAGGGACAAGAGGCAAACAGTATATTAGCAAAAATCAAACTGTATGGAACGCAACTCCGCCAACTCTCCCAAGGCGCATACGTGCACATAACATAGTAACCGGTACACCTGACCAAGAGGAAATGCACGAGATGTGCGTTCTGTAGGTGAGTGCTGGTCTCTATTTTTTTACTCAAGATCTTTTGAATGAATTAATAAAATACACAAATATCTATATTGATACAAAACAAGGAAAATATAAAGAGAAACGCCAAACCAAACATACCAATGAAGCGGAGATGAAAGCTGTAATTGGATTGCTGTATCTATTAGGAGTTTTTAGAGCTAACCAAATGAATATGGATGATGTTTGGGCAACTGATGGAACAGGAGTAGAGATTTTTTTGGCAACTATGTCTCTGCAGCGCTTTCGTTTCCTGCTTCTTTGTTTGAGATTTGATGACATCCACACTCGGACTGAAAGGAGGGCAGAGGACAAGTTTGCAGCCTCTAGAAAGTTCTTTGAGACATTTGTTGATAACTGTAAATCCAATTACACTGTCTCAGAATATGTGATCATAGATGAAATGCTGGCTGCCTTTAGAGGTAACTGTCCATTTCGCCAATACATGCCAAGTAAGCCAGCTAAATATGGCATCAAAATATTTGTGGTGGCTGATGCTAAAACCTATTATGTGTCAAACATGGAAGTCTACTTGGGGATTCAACCAGAAGGCCCTTTCAAATTAGATAACTCAGCAGCATCAGTCATAAGGCGAATGGTTCATCATCTCAGTGGATCTGTGAGAAACATTACAATGGACAACTGGTTTACCAGCTATGGTCTAGCAGTCGCCCTCTTGAAGAATCATAAACTGACATCAGTTGGCACTTTGAGGAAAAACAAGAGAAATTCCTCCAGGGTTTGTTGCCATTAGAGGTAGGGAGAGTACACAAGTTTGTTTGGCTTCCAGAAAGATGTCATACTAAACTCATATATGTGCAAGAAACGTAAATGTGTGGTACTTCTCAGCACAATGCATCATGATGCTGCAATTGATGCAGACACTAAAGAAAAAAGAAAACCAGAGATCATCACCTTTTACAACAGTACTAAGGGTAGGGTAGACACCGTCGATCAGCTGTGTTCCATCTACAACGTCTCCTGAAATACTCAACGCTGGCCTCTTACAGTTTTTTATACTATACTCAATGTTGCAGGAATAAATGCATTCAATGTATTCATGGCCAACTCTCAAACAACCATCAGGCACCGACATTTTCTGAAGATATTAGGAAAGAAGTTGATTGAAGACCACATCAACCAGCGAAAGACAACAAAGGGTTTGAGAAGAGACTTGAAGAGGAGGATCCATCGCGTGTCACCATCTGGTACATCTGGGGAAGTACTTCCAAAACGCCGTCGTGAAGGCTCCCAACAAAGATGCGCATTGTGCCCCAGGTCAAAGGATCGCAAAACAAAAATAGCTGTAAGAACTGTTGTACACCCATCTGCATGGATCACTATCATGCTTTGTGTTGACTGCTCTGGTGAGGGTGATGAGGATGAGAATGCAAGCAGTGATGATGAGTAAGTTTACACTGGGTTACCCAATAACATATAAACTTATTTTGTAAGGCTTTCTTTTCTGTTTACCAGTAAGTACATGAACATTATTATTTTAGAATAAATACTTGAATAAAGTTTTTTGTATTGTAAAGTGAGTTTCTTTGGCAAATAATGCATTAAAATGTCAATTGAGAAATAAAATTAACAAAACACATGTTAACCAATTAAAAAAAAACATAAGAAAAAAAGGCTGGGGTGGATCACACCCCACTGCACTAACGGTGATGAAAACCCCACTGCACCAATGGAGGGTTAAAGAAGGCTGGGGGTGCTTATCTTTACTTGATCCTTTTGTGACAAGTACGCCTAATCGCATTATTTTTTACTCTGTTGAACTTGGGACCAGCTCAACAGTAAAATTTAATGCGATTACTTTGAGGGGGCTAAATTTAGCTATACTACTACTACTACTTTAGGCTTAGACAAGGTATAGGCAAACCCAGTTGCCTTAAGCCTAACCAAACTTTATTCTTAAGGTAGAGTAGGCTTAGTTTCATTGCCTATTTGCTAAATATAATGGGTGGACTTGAATTTGATATCACGAAATAGGATTTTAGGCCTACAACTAGAGATACAGTATTTATCTGACCTCGGCAGCTTCACGTTGTTTATACAAGCTTAATAGGCTTTAATACGCTACCGATCCTCATAAATAAGGTTATTCTACGACAGTAGACACGTTTCAGTTTTCAGCCGGTCTTGTCAACTAGCAACAAAACGCAGCCTCAAGCTACAATAATTACAAAGTTTTAAGTTTTACAAAAGCCTGAAACTTTTATTTAAACGCCTACCTACCTCTTCAACACTAACGACTGGTCCATCCTCCGTTAGAGGAACTTTTGTACCGTCATCCTGGGGAGTCATTTCAGGTGACTTTTCATCTGCAGAAGCTTCTTCTCCCATTTTACAATTAAGTAGTAATAATAATCAAGTAACAAACTACTAAATAAAAATTATTTATTATCGGTAAATTACTTATCAACCCGATAAGAAAATATCGTAGTACTCGCAACTAAAACTTGCGTCTTACCACTTCAACAGCTTTCACTGGTATGAAAATACGTCTTTAGTCTCCACCCTGCGCAATGCATGCGTTCATAACTTCTGCGCAGGATTAAATAATAATACAAAAAAAGTCCAATCAAAGAGAATAAAAATAATTTCTTCGTCACATGAAAATTTTAATGTACTTATTCATTCATACATTTAAAACAATATTTCATACACAGGATAGTAATATAGTTATAGCTGCAATCTGTAATATAATTCAAGGTCTGTATGTCAAAAGACGTGACACGCCTATCTTTCTAGATAGTTAAAATTTTCAGAATTAAAATATTCGACTCCCAAAATACAGTATAACTATGTACATTAAATATATGACCCTTACATCCATGTATAATGTACAGCCACGTATCTTCTGTAGAAGTCCTCATGTGTTAAAGAAATAAAAATTTACATTACAGTATATGCCGAACTGTACAATAATATATTTATATACTGTATTGTAAATTACAATTAGATGATTTGAAAAGTCTCCCCTATTGCGTCAGAAAAGTAGGCTAAACTAGTTCTAGACTAGAGTGTGTGTGTGTGTGTATATATATATATATATATATGGGAATGAACTCAGAATGGTTCCCTGAGTTTTTTATGATACACACAGACCGAGCATGGGACAAGGAACTCTTCTGGGATAATTAAATCCACTATAGTCCGAATAAGTAATGGTAAATGACAAATACCATAGTTTTTCTTTTTCATAATGCAAGCCCGACGTGGGCAAACGGGTCTCTCGCAAAGAGATCCCATAAATATAGCTTCCCTCACCAGCTATCTGCAAAGCAGACAGGATCCAGCTTTGGGACATGGACCTAGGGTTTAAAGCAGCCTAGCCCCACTACATTTATAACCTCAATATAAGTAAAAGACTCGTTGCATTCACGTCGGATTGAATAAATCAAAGAAAAAGAGGTAACTATTATATTTCTAGCCAAAAACAAAACTTAAACCTCAACTGGCAGAATTGAGCGTCCACTTTTCAAGGCACATAACATGTCCGTTTCATGATGGGAATGAACTCAGAATGGTTCCCTGAGTTTTTTATGATACACACAGACCGTGCATGGAACAAGGAACTCTTCTGGGATAATTAAATCCACTATAGTCCGAATAAGTAATGGTAAATGACTCTTTGCGAGAGACCCGTTTGCCCACGTCGGGCTTGCATCATGAAAAAGAAAAACTATGGTATTTGTCATTTACCATTACTTATTCGGACTATAGTGGATTTAATTATCCCAGAAGAGTTCCTTGTTCCATGCACGGTCTGTGTGTATCATATGTATATATATATATACAGAGCTGGGCAGTAACGCGTTACAAGTAACGCCCGTTACGTAACGCGGTACTTTTTTAGTAACGGCGTTACATTTCAAATCAAGTAATTCTTTCAGTAACGACGTTACTTTTTTAGGGAAATACATTCTTTAGTCGTTACTTGTTACTTTTTTATCGTAGCTCGCAATTAGTTTCTTTCGATCCTCACTCATTATTCATTAACCGTTAAAAATTTGTCCCTTCACTATGAGCGAGGTGTGCATGTTGGCCGTTGGCATGCTGGCAGCCTACCCCCATCCACCCAACCCCCTACACTGACAGCACTGTCAAAGTAAAAAGGCGAAGAACCCTGGAGCAGGAAGGGACCTAAGTTCAACAGAGATTTCGTCATTCTCTCATCTGGGCCTTCATGGCACGTTAGCTCTGCAGTCTGCATCCTTCCCATCCACTAACTTTAAAAATATATTTCTTAAACTTAACACTCCTAATACCATCTGCATCTAGTGCCGCTGTTGAGCGGGTTTTTTTCAGTAGGGAAGGATATACTGCGTCCGAAACGAGGCTCGCTCTTAGATGCAACTTTTGAGAAGCTTGTTTTCTTAAAGGCCAATAAAGATCTTTTAAATAATAGTTCTTAAGTTATAGCTAATAAATTTCAATTATCATTGCCATGCACAATAACTCATTTGATTCATTTCTTTAGTATTTCATATTATTGTTTTGCAAAACTAAACTTTCGTGGTATATTCTAGCATTAGTAAATTAGTATCAATAGTATGCTACATCCTCTGTTATGTCGCAATTCCTAGTAATAAATCTTGCAGTAATTTTGTTTCACTTTTTTGAAAATATTATGCCTTATGAGTCATAACAACGCAATGAAGGCATGCACAAACTTCATAGCCTATGCATTAACCAGTGGATACAAACCAATACATACTCGCACAAGCGAATGTTTATATAATATAATATTTTATGTATAGTCTATATAAATTATAATATACCTATGCATATATATAATATATTTAAATTTCATTAAAAGTAACGGTAACGAGTAACGGTGCCGTTACTAAGTACTTTTTAAAAATGGTAACTGTAATGATAACGGCGTTACATTTAGACTGTAGTAACGGTAACGGTAACGGCATTACATTTATAAAGTAACGAGCACAGCACTGTGTGTGTATATATATATATTTTTTTTATTGGGATTGTTTAACCTCCTTCGCAACATCTAAGGTCATATGACGGAGGGGACCTACATCTTTATGTGGGATCCGAACCACGGGTCGCTACATAATCTGGGCGCGGAGGACGGTCTCCCATCCAACTACTACCCAGACCCAATGTCGCTTAAATTCGCTGATATATATATATATGGGAATGAATTCAGAATGGTCCCCTGAGATTTTTATGATACACACAGACCGTGCATGGAACAAGGAACTCTTCTGGGATAATTAAATCCACTATAGTCCGAATAAGTAACGGTAAATGACAAATACCATAGTTTTTCTTTTTCATGATGCCAGCCCGACGTGGGCAACGGGTCACTCGCAAAGAGGTCCCATAAATATAGCTTCCCTCACCAGCTATCTGCAAAGCAGACAGGATCCAGCTCTTGAAACGGACATGTTATGTGCCTTGAAAAGTGGACGCTCAATTCTGCCAGTTGAGGTTTAAGTTTTGGTTTTTGGCTAAAAATATAATAGTTACCCCTTTTTCTTTGATGTATTCAATCTGACGTGAAGACAGCGAGTCTTTTGCTTATATTGAGGTTCTAAATGTAGTGGGGCTAGGCTGCTTTAAACCCTAGATCCATGTCCCAAAGCTGGATCCTGTCTGCTTTGCAGATAGCTGGTGAGGGAAGCTATATTTATGGGACCTCTTTGCGAGTGACCCGTTGCCCACATCGGGCTAGCATCATGAAAAAGAAAAACTATGGTATTTGTCATTTACCATTACTTATTCGGACTATAGTGGATTTAATTATCCCAGAAGAGTTCCTTGTTCCATGCACGTCTACCCATGCACGGTCTGTGTGTATCATATATATATACTGTATAATGTACAGCCACATATCTTTTGTAGAAGTCTTCATGTGCTAAAGTAAGAAATAAAAATTTACATTATATGCCGCCCTGTACAATAATATATTTATATACTGTATTGTAAATCATTACATGATTTGAAAAGTCTTCCCTATTGCGTCAGAAAAGTAGGCTAAACTAGTTCTAGACTAGAGTATATATTGTACTACAGTAGACCCTCGTTATTTCGCGATATTGGAAAAAAAAATACCGCGAAATATTGTTTTCGCGATATATCGTTCTACTCGTATATATTATAATGGGGGAAATGGGGGTACGAAAGCGCGAAATAGCGTTTAGACCGTACTACAGTATATTAAAAAATGGGAGTAATTTAGGGTACCATGAAATAAATAAAGCGAAATAGCGGACGTGAAATAAAGAGGGTCTTTTTATTTATATATATATATATATATATATATATACTCTAAAACAGTGGTTCCCAACCTTTTTTAGGCCAACGTCCCCTTATGTTCATTAATATTTGATGGTACCCCCTCATAAAGATAACAGGATAATTGATAAATGATTTATTAATAGAAGGTAACAATTTTACAGTTTCCTAGCTCCCCCCCTAAGATTCTCAAATGCCCACTGGGGGAGGGGGTTGGCGCCCACGTTGGGAACCACTGCTCTAAAACAATTTGGGTCTTTTCCGTTTGGGGGCTAGCAGCGAATTTTAATGAAAATCGGTATACTAATATAGTTTTGGTCACTGATTTCAAAAATAACTTTCTTTTTTTGGAGAAATGAAAAACAAACATGTTAGAGCACTTTAAATAATTAATATGTGTTTTAACTAGCTTAAACTAGTTACAGAGGATTATGTTAAATTTAGCCAGAGTCACAAACTGCTACTGTTTATGAAAAAGTGCTCTAAGTGTGGGAAAGTGTGTTCCTTTGATAAAAATACCCAGTTCTTTCGTTGCCAAAACCGTCGGTCAAACGGTAAAAAGTACAACTTTACGAAGAATATGTTTTTTGAAGGATTCCAGCAGATCTGTAAAAGTAGCAGAGAAAATCAACAAGAATTAATACCCAGTTAGGTCAATTGAATGCCCGGTTAGGTCAACTGTACGCCCTTGACGATTGGTTAGTTAAGTCATGATATTTTCGTTAAAACCACATTAATTATTTAAAGTGCTCTAACATGTTTCTTTTTTATTTCTCCAAAAAAAGAAAGTTACTTTTGAAATCAGTGACCAAAACTACATTAATATACTGATTTTCATTAAAATTCGCTGCTAGCCCCCAAACGGAAAAGATCCAACAATTTCCCAAATGATGTAGCCTACATGGCTAATGTAATGTTATAATAAAATATGTATTTCAGAGAAGGTTTAAGGGGAAAAATATGTTTTCTTAAAGATCCCCAAAGGCATACATAGCCTAACCACTTAAGAGCTAAAACTCAATAAAAGCCAACTTTTAGCAAACATTATTTAAATACCATTTGCACGTACTAATTACATTACAATTCCTTTTTCTCTCCTTAAGCCAGTGTACCCTCATGTTCTATATAGATCACTTGACACAATCAACACAGATTAAATTGATAAGTCTTGAAAACATGAAACAGTTTATTCCTCACAAGGGCTTCTCAAGTTTTTTCTTTCTAATATATATATATATATATATATATATTATATGGGTACGGTGCCGGACTGAGCACACAAGTTAATCAGTGAGATCACGTAACTCGTGCAATGAAAAAATGTTCCTACACAGATAAATGAAAGATATAATTATAACTGAAGCCCATTGAATAGATGAATACTTTATATGATGCAGTTTATTTTTTAAAATGTAGTGAACATAGTGTAATTATAATTTTAACATAAAATTAACTAAAAAAAGTATGTTTTGTAAAATATTTAGTTTAAAAAATTTCTCTTTCTTAAAGACCTTGGAACACTTTCAGAGAGCTAAGTACTGGCTGGCGCAGTATATATATATATATATATATATATATATATATATATATATATACCTTATTAACCTTGTTTGGATTCCGTGCGTCGGTCTTTCTTCACACGAAGGTCAAGCTGGTGGCCCTGCCTCTAGTCCTGGCTTGGTGGAAGAGCGAGTTGCTCTCTTGCGCTCTCCATCGTACCGTCCTGAGCCAGGCATCTCTAGTCTTCTCTTGAAGACTTCAACTTTGACCCCTGTATTGTTTCTGAGGTCCTTTGGAAGCTGGTTGAAAATTCTTGGCCCCCTGACAACCAAACTATTTTCCTTCAAGTTGAGGAGGTCCCTTGTCAGGCCTTTAATTTGGGGATACTACACATTCTGCCTTTCCTATTTTCCAGCGTTGTCTGGGTGGTAATTAGGTTTTGTTTGAGGTTTGATACCAGTTTTTCGATAATTTTCCATGTATAGATTATGGTATACTTCTCTCTTCTTCTTTCCAGGGAGTACAGATTTAGTTTGTGTTGCAGCCATCACTCTTGGCTGTGAAATATCTCTGCGTTTCTTCTAGTTTATTAATTTCTTCCTTTTTATATAGGGATGTCAAAACTGAGCAATATTCAAGTTTTGCTATGATCAGTGTTCTCAGCAGGGGAATCATTACTGTCTTGTCCCTCCTTCTGAACGTTCTTATACCTGTCCCGCGACTCTTTTTGCTTTGTTTATTGCTATCTGATTTTGTGTCTCGAATTTGCCATCTTCGGTCATTATTACCCCCAAGTCGACCGCTTTTGTGCTTCTCTGAATTTCTTGTCTATCTGGAACATAATATGCAGTCTTTTTAAGTTCTTCATTTCTACTATATCTCAAGAGCTGAAATTTCTCGGTGTTATATAATGAATAAATGACGATCCCTTGAACTAATATGCTTTATTCACAAAGACTGAAAAATTATTTTCAATCCTTTGTAGTCTGTCGTGGGAAACTGATCTGAGACTTATAGAGTTAATTTATATTTTTAGAAACGAACCTAGTTTAAATGATTATGGTTCAGCCATTGAATTAAATATCATTCCCGGAATGTTTGGTAATAAAAGAATGTTAATTCAAGCATTCGTCATTTTATTCATCTTAAAATGCTACTTCCCTAGGAACAAGACTTTGTACAGAATTATATATATATATGACTCGGTGGTGCAGTGGTCCGCTGACTACGAATCCACCGGTCCCGGGTTCGATTCCCGGCGAAAGCAGTCGGTGCGCAGTTTATCCTTCCAAAAAATAGGTTGGTACATAAATGGGTACCTTGGGTGGCCTAGTGGTTAAGACGCTGGGCTGCTAATCGGGAGGTCGTGAGATCGAGTCCGGGCAAAAGGACTTTGTAATTTCTGACCACCCGTGGTGGTTCGTGGTTCGGATTCCACGTTAAGCTGTAGGTGCAAGGTGGAGCAACAAGCTTGACCTTCGTCAGAATGAACAATTCGGGCGGAAGCAATCCAAGGTTAACCAAAGTTTAGGGTGGAGTGAATTTTTTTTCTTTTTTAAATGCTTGGGTGTGGAAAAAATGGGTGTTGAGGAAAGCATCACTGTGCTAAAAAAATTATCCTCCTATTATTAAATTTAAGATGTGCACACTGAGTTTAAAGTTTCAGAAATATAACAAATATTGTTTAATTTCACCATTCGCTTAATGTGACATTTCAATCATATTCCATAAAGCCTGAGGGCAAGGATGACCTGTATGTCTAAGATAATGATTATTTATGTGATGCAAATTTCCTTCTATGATGGAATGTTTGTTACTGAGTGAATTTGCCTCAAAATATCGAAAAATGGCAGAAGATTCCTGAATTTTCTAAACTATTTATATAATATAACAAGCAGAGCCTTCGGCTCACTGCCCTACGGGCACTGCTTGTGTTTCGCAAATTCTGCTACGGCGACTGGGTTACCCCTTTAGGGGGAGGTCATTCTCCCTCTCCCCCCAAACCCCCTTTTATGCAACTTGGGGACTAACCCACCTCCCCCATTTACCCCCACCCTTCCCCCATTACGCTCCAGGGGGGAAAGGGCTGGCACCTTGCAACAATTGACCAACATTGCAATTGCATGTA
Organism: Bathynomus jamesi; assembly: GCA_023014485.1. Lineage (NCBI taxonomy): Eukaryota > Metazoa > Arthropoda > Malacostraca > Isopoda > Cirolanidae > Bathynomus > Bathynomus jamesi. Next base: position 28,907 of record JAJOZX010014352.1, read on the forward strand.
TGCACTTTATTTTTTTATTTTTTATTTTTTTTTCACTTTTTCATGTATTTTCCGGACGATGTGCAACTTTATTTTATTTGATTTTTTTTTCACTTTTTCATGTATTTTTTTAATTGGTATAGGATTCTAGATTGAAGTGCCATGCCTAAAAACATTCTCTTTGAGTATGCCATTTATTGTATAGTTATTATAATACCTAGCTTCCCATAGTTTTTGCAGCTCTTCGCAGATTTGAATTTCAAAAGCTCAGTAACTTATGATAATCTCGTCTCACTTTGCTTCGATCAATGACGTAAGTCGAATCTGCTGTGGGAACAATTCCGAAATCTTACAGCTGATGTAATTGCTGAGCATCCTCGCTCTGAAATGCCAAATCTGTCGCATTCCCTTGGCATTGTTGGGAGACTTCGTCCCATTTGTGATGTACTAGCACCATCTTCAGTCATAGTATACTGCTTGGGAGTTGGTATATGTAAATGGTTATCTTCAGATGAAATGACATCACCATCATCACTAACAGCCATGGGATTGTCATCAGAAGAAATGGGGTCCACTTCATAACCAGTACCGTGATTTTTTTTACATTGTTCTATATATTTTTCTGTTCGAATCCGATCGGCCAGCTTTCTCTTTATTGTTTTCGTTGTTTGACATGCTGTCTTTTTGTCGACGCCAGCTATCATAATTTTTCTTTCAGTTGGTCTGTTAGAAAGCTCTTCCCAGCTAGAGGCACCTTTCGCTGCTTTTTACAAAGACATTCACTAAAGCACTTACATTTGCAAGCTGCAACGTCAAATAGCTTAGATCGGCTCTCATTTACGAAAGTCTTGACGTGTGCTACATATGAAGCACTGCTTTTTTGCTCCTTTGGACGTTTCAACAACTTTTGGTACTTTCCATTACAGGTTTTTCAGTTCTTTACTCTTCATTTTATTATTCAGAAAAAGGCAGTACTTCAGAACATCATAAAGGGTTGGCAACATTGTTTCGCTAAGTTCGGCAGGAGCTCCAAATACTGGACAATCACCGTCACTTCTTGTTTTTGTTGCCATTTTGTTGGTCAAACAGCTTTTCCCTATTACACTGCATAATCTAAAAGAATAGAGAAGAATGTGAGACCCTTTTAGTATGTCCCTTATTAAATATCAATGAGAAATCAACTAAAAATAATCACGATATCGAGATCACAAAGAAAATTTAAGAAAGGAGGAAAAAGGGAACAACAACAGTGTGTGCGCATTTGGTGACATACTAGCAAAAACTGACATATGGTACCACACTAGCAACTGTTAAACACACGCTTCCACTAACAGGTTCAAACATGTTCAAACATGTCAGGCAACAGTTATTTGGTCGTGATAGTCTTGAGACATGGACGTCGGCAGAATTTTTTCCTAGAGGGTGCGGGCAAAATACTGTATTTTGGAAGTGAAGTCGGGCTTCTGAGCTTTCACGGCGCCAAATTGTTTATTATTTGTTATATAAACTAATTATATTTACATTTATGTATTTATAGGAAAAAATAGGGCGATTTTTCCGATTTTCAGTAAAAAATTGGTCAGTTTAGTTCCAATTTTGCCAAATATATATACGAATTTCAAGAAGTTAATATAATCGTATGTCTAGCGTTGTCACATACAGTATATGTCATTGTACACGCCTTGAAGATTGATTTAAAAGAAAACAGTAAAAAAGAAATCTTTTTCGATATTTTATGCCAGTTTCCCCTTATTAACTTTGTCCAGAGCCAGGAAGAGGCAACTGTCCCTCCGGGCCTCCATGACCCCCACTGCGAACGCCCATGGTCTGAGATTACTAAATACTGTATAAAACCTACTTTATTAGTCAAAATAGAAATTTAGTATTCTTTAATAAATTATATTTCATATGTAAAAATTGTGGATTTTATGCTATTTTTAGGAAATATTAAAACAAGTGTAGCCATATTTGATATAATCTTAGGAGTATAATTCCTTCACAAAATCATCATTTTACCGATATACGCCATTCTTGCCCTCATGCTCTCTGAAATTTGGCCGAAATTTTACATTTACTCATATGGTAATATTTGAGCATTTTCGTTATTCGGCTGAAACTCTGCGCTCAGTGTACACATCTTAAATTTAATATAATAGGAGGATAATTTTTTAGCACATTGATGGTTTCTCTAATACGTATCTTTCCCACACCCAGGCATTTTGAATAAAACCCACCATTTTTTCACTCCACCCTAATATATATATATATACTGTGTGTGTATATATATATATATATATATATATATATATGATACAACTCAGAATGATTCCTGAGATAATTTTTATGCAATGCCCAACAGACCTAATGTGCATGGAACAAGGAACCCTTCTGGGATATTAAATCCACCATAGTCCGAATAATTAATGACAAATGACAAATACTGTTTCTTTTTCATGATGAATGCCCATGGACTCTCAGAGTTGCCGGTTGAGGTTCAAGTTTTGGATTTTGGCTAAAAATACAGTAGTTACCCTTTTCCTTTGATGTGAATTCACATTCTCAGACACACAAATAGACATATTCAACATAAACTTTCCTCTTAAATCAAAGGTAATATCTAAAACTAAATACAACAACCCAGTGGCGGTCCTAGCTTACATGACGCCCTGGGCGAACCTCACCTTCAGCGCCCCCCCCCCCTGTTCGCCAACACACACACATTCGAATCCCCCCAAAATAAAGGACAGACATAACTCTTTCACAAAATAACTTTTTATTGGACTAATTGTTGGAACTTCAGAACCAAAACAAAGACTCAAATTTCTGAATTTTACAAATCCTTCATCACGTAAATAGAATAACTCACTTAAGAGAATGTAATTATGATACTATGAACAGGAAAAATACAAATTAAATTGCACAACTGCCATAAATAAACTAGAGAATCAAATTTCTAAATTGTACAAATGCTCTATCACATAAATAGAATAAGACACTTAAGAGAGGGTAATTATTATGCTACACTTTGAACAAGAAACAAAATAAATTGCACCACAGCACAACTGCCATCTAAAGCCTGACTCTTCTTACCTTCCTTGATGCAAAGTCATGAATTAAATCATCATATGAAATCTGCTCAGCAATTGTATGATTTATACTGATGATGGCCAGACCGGTAAGGCGTTCCTGTGACATAGTTGACCTCAGGTAGGATTTGATGAGCTTCAGCTTTGAAAAGCTCCTCTCTGCTTCAGCAACGGTGACTGGAAGAGTAAGACCAATTCTGAGAGCAGTCCACAAATTTGGATATATTTCAGAGAGCTCCCTTTCATGGATAAATGTCAGCAGTTCAAGCAAGGATATGGTCTTTGATGGCAAGTCAGGCAAGTTCTTCAGCTCCTGTGCAAGCTCTCTGCCATCCAAGTCAGATTGTCCCTTAAAGTGTAGTGTAGTACTAAGGTTCACACATTGTTCTGTCAGCTCCTCAAATGTGAGATTTTGGAAATGTGTCAGCACTCCAAACTTCTCTCCCACAATTTCCAACGTGGAAAATCTTTCCTGAATGGCTGATGTTGCAGCATCAACCACTGCATTGAAAAATGTCACCTCCAGCTTCTTCAAAGCATCAATCAAGGGCTCATCAGATGCTTCATAGGAGAAGTGCCGCTTTGTGGACCTCAGCCGTTTTTGTTTTAACACAGCCTCCACATTCATTTGTTCACAGATATCTGTGGCTGCCATTTGTGCAGCCACAAAACCTGTTGCCCTGTAATTGCGGAGACCTCTCTCTGTTTTTTTTAGGAGATTTACTGCAACATCAACGTGCATGCTAGGAGACTGCATCTGCTTGCTCACATGCTGAATTTGGCACAACAGGTCATGCCACACCACTGAACAAATGGCGAAGCGGTATGACCCAACCTCCTCTGACAGAGATTGAGCCTCGACCTTTATTACAGAGTCTTTGGTGTGGTCCCTCACCTCGATCAGTGCATCTCTCACTGCAGCTGCCTGATATCTCAGGGGCTCCACACTCTTGATCTTGCTTTCCCACCTTGTATCAGACCACATCTTCAATGTGATGTTCACATGTTTTTTCAAAATGGCCCATCGTTGTGTGGAGGCTGAAAACAAGTTGTAAAGCTTCTGCAAGATGCCAAAGTAACTTGTGGCATCAATAGATCCCTTAGCAGCATCGGCCACAAGCAAATTCAGAGAATGAGCCCCACATGGAACAAACAGAGCTCTGGGATTAATTTCTAGGAGCCTGGATTGAACACCCTTGTTTTTTCCCCTCATGTTGGCCCCGTTGTCGTATGATTGTCCTCTACAGTCCATGAAAGGAACTTTTAGCTCCTCCAGTCTCTTCAGAATCAGAGATGCCAAATGTTGACCAGTGGACTCCTCTGCCTCCAAAAATCCCATGAAATGTTCCTTTATATGGGGCTTCCCCTCCAGTGACACAACCCGAATCACAACTGACAACTGTTCAGTGTGGCTGATATCTGGAGTGCAATCTAGAATTATTGAAAAAAACTTTGATTGTTTGATGTCGCTCACCATTGCTGAAATGGTCTTGCTGCTCGACAAATCAATGAGTTCGTTTTGTATGTGGTGGCCGAGGTAGCTGGTGTGACTGGAGGTCCCTTTTTGGACACGGTTAATGTGCTCTTGCATTATAGGATCAAATTGTGCCATCAGTTCAACTTCTTTCAGAAAATTGCCATTTGATGGTGAGAACAATTTTTCTGTATGTCCCCTTAGTGCCAAATTCCTAACTGCCAGAGAATGCACAATAGCAGTGAGACGTGTCAGCACCGCTCTCCATCTCAACTTCTCAGCCTCCAGAAGTGCCATCTCCTGCTTGTCAATGGTCTCCCCCTTTCTCATCCTCACTGCCAGTTCTTTCCAGATTTTCATAGAATTTAGGTGTTCTGAACTGTTGTCATGTGATGTGAGCAATGAGCTTGCATGCTTCCAGTCCGAGAGTCCCAAACTTGTTAAATTTATTTTCCTCTTGGAAAATAATGTACAACAGAAACAGAAAAGGCTGTTGTTTTTTAAGGAATAGACCAACCAACTTCTGGTTATATTTTCCCCACTAACCAATGACTTCCTGAAGTATTGATGGTGGAAACTTCTTCCGTCACTGTCGTTTCCAGGGAATACAAAGTCAGATGGTACTTGACTTGGTCCCCTGGAAACCAGTTGTGTCCGAATTCTCTCAGTCAGAACTGAAGGCCAGTTAGCAGGGTCGGTGGACAGAGACTCATCCTCAGGAGGCGATTCTGCTCCAGGCCTTTCTAATAGAAAGAACAAGAGCATTACTCATTAGTATACACACCTAAGTTAGATAACACATTATTCACAGCACTTTGTTATGGTGGTGGTGTTATGGAATTATGGTGGTGAAACACCACACATACCCAGTAACCCAGACCCAGTGATAATAACATTATAATTTATAACTGTTTGCAAAATGCTTTGCAGGGATGCACACACATACACATACACACACACGCACACACTCACAGACATATGTGCACACAAACTCACCTGAAGAGTCCTGCCGGGGAGAAGTAGAAGCAAATGGGTCTTCATCCTCAGGATCAGACTGCATTTGTGGAGACATATGTGAGGCTGAGGAGGTAGATGGCTCCTCAGCCTCAATAATGGCAGAAGTAGACGGCTTCTCATCCTGGCTAGTGGCAGAGGGTGTTCCAAAATATTTCAAAAGTGCCCCTGCAAATAGTAAAATAGAACATAACAGACCAATGCATGAATAGGCTAGTACAATTAATTTAACATGTTATTAAGCACAATTTATTAAACTTTTAGAATAGGAAACAAATGAATAATACAACCTCCTTGGTTAATGGCTAATTATATACATAATAGTACACTTCAAATGACTCAGAAAGCTATATCACAAAATAGCAGTGCAATATAGCAGTGAAGAGTAGATGACATAGCTCTATACCTTTATCTTTTGCTCGTTTCTCCTCTTCTTCTTTCCTCCTTTTTCTAAACTGAGCACCTGATAGCTTTGACCTCTTCTTATCCATTTGCGGTTATTTGACAGACCTTAGTGGCTTAGTGTGAAGATTCGTTCTGTAATAAATAATATACATTTCACTATTTAACCAAACCCAGAAAAATAACATTACATATGTTAAAGTATGGGCCTTTATTCCCAATAATATTAATCTGGAAGCATTTTGCATTGTTTAGGTCTTTTATGGGAAGGTTTATGGAAAATGCAATAGATGGTTTTTTATTAATAAAAATATATTTATTGATCTTTTATTATTTATTTTATTTTATTTTTTATTTTTATTTATTTCTTTATTTATTTATTCTTATTTTTATTTTTATTTTTTTTGCAGGCGCTCATGCCGCCCCTCCACAAATGCCGCCCTGTGCGGCTGCCCATATTGCCCATATGAGGAACCGCCACTGCAACAACCAATGGATCACACCAGCAATTATTGTGAGTATTAAACGCAAGCACACACTCTTTAAACTATGGAAAATTGATATTATTACCGAACAGACATACAAAAATTATTGTAACAAACTTAATGCAGTCATTATATATATAAAAAAGCAGATCATTAATGTTCAAAAATTGATGAACAAAAATCCAATCCAAAGAGGCTATGGAACAATCTGAAAGAGTTAATTAATGCGAAGAAGGTTAAAACAAATCTCTTGTCCTCCCTCACACAAAGCGGAAATTCTTACAGTGACCCCGAAAGACAGCCAATTTATTAAGCAACTTTTTTGCAAATATCGGCTCCCTCCAATACTGCAGCCTCGATCCCAATTACAGACACTCACTACCGACAATACATGCCACAACCAAATCCAAACTTATTTTTCTTTGATCCAGTCTAGCAATAAAAAATCTAAAAAAATAAAGATTCTGACACAATACGATCCCGGTAAAAATATACAAATTAGTATCCGATGAAAGTGCAATACCACAGAGTAAGCTAATGAATGACTCAGTAATACGAAGTATATTCCCTGACAGTCTGAAGCAGGGGTTCTCAACCTTTTCTCATTAATGAGCACTGCAATGACTTAGCCTTTCTCATGGAGCACATAATGAAAATCAAATAGATATAATTACCGTAATCAGGTCTCTAGGACTCGGGTGTTCTCAATTCGGTGCTCGTGAGCACTGGGGTTTTGGTTATGTTGAAGAGCCAGGGCCGGATTAAGACCTTTAGAGGCCCTAAGCACTTAAAAGATTTTGGTGCCCCATATATATGTAATTCAAAATATAAACAAAAATAAACCATAAAATAAAATTTATTTTTGAAATGAAACAAAACTTACAGTAAGATGGAAAATAATGTTTATTTTTGTATACTTCCACTTCATTTATATTTGAGAAGTTTTCTCCTACTTTTTTTAATTGCAAAGTCTTTGATCAGATCCTCAAAACTAATCTTACGTAACACATCTGCTTCTATACTTAGTAGAGATAAGGCATCCAGCCTGCCTTGTTGCATAGTTGTTCTGTTGGTATTTTTAATATACTTCAACTGAGAAAATGAACGCTCAGCTGAGCAATTTGTGACCATTAATGTTAAAAATATACGAAAGGCAATTTCTACATTTGGGAAGGCACACTCAATATTGTCTTCTACAATTATTTTATAAAGTTCAGCATGACTGAATCTTGTTTTTACATTTACTATAGCACACGAAAATATTTAATCTATATGTATTTTTAATATGGCGCTCAAAGATTTGATATAAACAAAATAATAACGCAAAGCGTAAAGTGTGTGATTACAACGAAATATATTTATTCTCTCAAAAGGGTTGTTGTTCACTACAAATTCAAACAATGAAAAAAAATAAATACTATATATGAATATATATAATTCAGTTTTCAACAGCTTATAGGCTATAAGCCGCGATTATAATAGTATAATAATCCATGGTAAATCCGACAATGGAAAATTTCTGTGGTGCCCCCCTTCCCTTGATGCCCTAAGCACGGGCTTATTTTGCTTAATGGTTAATCCGGCCCTGTGAAGAGCACTTTATAAATCACAAGAGCACTCTAGTGCTCGCGAGCACCAGGTTAAGAACCCCTCGTCTAAAGGAAGCCAGAGTATATTCTGTATTTAAGTTGAGAAACCGAAACATTCCATCCAATTATCGTCCCATTTCCGTATTTCCAACTTTAAGTAAAGTATTTGACAAAATTGTGTATAATAAAGTTAAAATTTACTAAATTGTTAATCAAATACATTATTTTAACTAAACATAATTTGGGTTTAGAGGTGGACATACAAGTACTACGGAATATGCCCTAAACATGCTATTAAGTTCAGCACTAAAACATAATTTGGGTTTAGAGGTGGACATACAAGTACTACGGAATATGCATCATGCTATTAAGTTCAGCACACCTTTGAAGGTGTGTGAAAGGTATGGGAAGGATAACGACATAAAATATAATCCTGATAAAAGTCATGTTATGATTATGAGGAACAAGGCCTACAAGCAGAGCTGGGCAATAAATACATTGAATGTATTTAAATACTAAATACTAAATACATGGGAGAAATGTATTTAAATACTAAATACTAAATACATTTTACGAATGTATTTAGATACTAAATACAAAATACATCAATTGTATTTAAATACATTTGTAAATACATTTTAAATACATACAAATTTTAACATATGCATTCACTAATTCATGTTTTGATAAATTTCTACTTTAGGGACACGGTGAATTTCGAAATAAATACACCATTCGATAGATCAGACGATTTTAAAAGCTTTTTCATCAATGAATTTTCCATCGCAAATTGGATTGATTGCAACGAGTTAGTTACACAGGCCCACTTAAGGCAGAGCCGTTTTGTACGATTATTCGGTCAATTTCAAGATATTTTTTGATGTCTAAAAAACACTTACCTTCAGATGAATGTACAGATTCGTTGTAGCATTGCTTGCAGCAGAGACTTCGTGTTTACACAGCAAGCAGGTGCACTTTACCTTATTACCGTCTTTAGATTTAATTTTAAAGTATTTTCCATCAAACAGAGGGTGCACTAAATTGTTATCTGCAGATATATCACTGTTTGATTCACCGGATTTGCTTGTTGAAGCCATGACACGCACACGATAAAGAAATCAACCGCTTTCGACTAAGAGTGGCACACAACTGATTGAACTGACACGTTGAAACATGAACCAATGAACCATGCTGTACTACACTGTCGACGCGTCGTACTGTGCTAGTACAGAACGTGTATTAAACCAGTAAAAGTATTTACATTTTTATATTTTGAGTATTTAAATACTCATTAAATACTTAAATACTATATTTAAATACATGAAAAACAATGTATTTATATACAGTTTCTAAATACACAAATGTATTTATAAATACAGTTCTAAATACACAAATGTATTTAAATACGTATTTAAATACAAATGTATTTAAATACTGCCCAGCTCTGCCTACAAGTATATAAAATTTCCTGTATTTCAATTGAATGGTATGGTGCTGTCAGAAGTAACCCAGACTAAGTATCTTGGCCACATACTAACGGATAAGTCTAACGGATAGTCTTTCAGATGACTGTGATATTCTAAGGTAATGTAGACAATTATATGCTCAGGGAAATACTTTGGTTGGAAAATTTCATATGTGTTCATTAGATGTTAAGTTGATTTTGTTCAAAACTTTTTGTACTCCAAATTCCAATGTATACAGCTTATTTGTGGTGGAACTACAGGATGTATAATTGAGGAAATTATGTGTTGCATATAATAATATTTTTAGGAGTTTATTAAGGACTCAAGATTTGTAAAAGGTGCTCCTTCCAGTGTCAGTATGCTGTTTGTAGTCAATAAGGTGCCTAACTGTGCCAGTGTCATTCACAATTTTGTATTTAGATTTATCACTAGGCTTGGTGAGTCAGTCAATAAGATAATAGAAGCCATGGTTAGTGGACTGGTCTCCGATATATTTTATAAATTTCAAATCTGGAAGCATTGGCGTAGGCAATTGTATGTTCATCATATACAGTGATTCACTGGCCTACTTAGTCAGTGCTCCAGATAACTATCTCTTAATCTTCTATGGACCTCTTGTATAACGTTTGTACCTGTTGAGTCTGAAATAAAGTGTTTGTTTGTTTGTTTGTCTGTTTGTATTAGACAATGTGTATCAGAACTTAAACAGCAAAAAACACTGCCTTGATCTTCCTCGACTTTTCAAAAGCATTTGATACACTTTCGCATAAAATCTTACTGACTAAATTTTACATATACGGAATAAGAGGAAGCAAGGGCGGATCTAGGCATTTCAGTAAGGGGGGTCCAAAGAAAAAGGGCACCCCCTAAAATAAAAAGGCACAGTACTAAAAATTGTTTCACAAACAGACCATCAGTCAATGAACGAGTGTAAAATCAATTGTATTGTTTTATTAGATCAGTCTCATTCAAATATGATACAAAATAAAAATCTAATTTGGGTACAACAATTATCATAGAAAAATTTTCAAACAGTTACAAATGTCTTTCCAATTAAAAGAATTATCCAGTCCCGTAGCCAGGACTTCCCAAGGGTAGGGGGTGTGGTGGGGGGTCGAGATTGTAGAAAGGTGGACCTTTTGGTTCAACGACCTAGTCACTGCCGAGAGAGTTGAGTAGTTTAGAGAAGTTTGTGAAGTTTTAAAAGAAAATGCAAATAAATGCAAGTATTTTTTACAAAATGATGTTATATATTATATCACATCATAAGTTATAACTATAGTTACAAAAGTGGACCTTTCCTGTCAAGGGGGTGTCATTCGACCCCTCTCCCACCGGATACGGGTAACGGGCCTGCTATCAGAATGAGTGAAGATAAAAATAGTGATATGGCCGCACAGTACTAAGGGCACCTATGAAAACCACTGCAACTACAAATTTGGGAGTATAAGGTGTACAGATAAAGACTCAAATAGAATTTGAATAAATAAAATACCATGATCTATTTACAAAACAAAATTTGTTTCCCCAAGGATCTATTCTTGGCTCAGTACTATTTCTAATTCACGTCAACGATTTTTATCTCAACCACATTAAATTGGCGTACAATACAGAGATGATGACACGTATTTTTTCCATCATAACGCCAGGGTGAATAAGATTAAAGTATTTGGCATTAATTTAGACGAAATCTAAATTTCAAAAGTCATGATAACATATCAATCCAAAATATCAAGATTTCTCTTCATATTATTTGAACTAAAAAGACCTTTCCTCAAAACGCACTCCTTACCCTATATTATTCCCTTCATTCATCCACCTTTATTGTTGCATTATTACAACATGGGGGTAGCTCCAAAAAATATTAAAACATCCTTTGGAAGTAATTCATTAAAAAGGTTTGCGACTCTCTCGAATAATGACAACAAGTCACGCTTCAGGCCCGTCGCCAAGGGGGAGGGGACTTCGGGGGGTTCACTCGAACCTCCAATTTCATTTAACTGTCTTAATTTTATGTATGTCAGTAGATATTAATGTATTTGCTTTATTTTATAATTTATAGTTATTTTAAACCCTATACACGATTTTGTATTTTGCATCTTTGTCAGTATTAGGTTTTATGTTTTTAAAGTTGCTCCTATTTTTTTTATTCGTTCTGTAAGCAATAAAGTTTTATGTTTATATTGCACAATCTAACTCTTTTACATATTTTAAATTTACCTGTATCATCTCAACTATTCTGTATTATTTTTATAATTTTTCTAGTCATTTCTATGTTCGATTTATCTGCCTAATTTTTATATTTGCTTTTTCTAGTGGATGCGTTGTGTTGTACTTTATTTGTTTCGTCACATTGGCACTGATTTATTGCGGTGACAGTCCCGTGTGGACATCAAAATTTAATGACGATGTGTTATGAACTTCGTCAAATGTGTATATTTTCAGTCTGGACTGTCAGCCCCTAGTTGTAGGCCTCACTTCACTCAATAGTGGTTACAAATTCCCCAGATAATTGCCAATGATTACCAGAAGCTAAGCATTTCGAACCTCCCTTTCAAAATCCTAGCGATGGGCTAGGAACTTCGCCAATGTTTAAGAGCTAAATTTTAAAACTAAATAACTTATACAATTCAATGTTGCTGTTAATACGTTCATATCATAGTTTCATAGAAACCAACATACATACACCATTCAAAGAGCAATCACCTTCCACCAAACACACCATCGTTATAACACCAGACTGCCCAAGGATTTATATACAACTTAACTATAGAATAGAAACTGCAGGAAATGCATTCTCTTTCAAAGGAGCAGAGATATGGAATGTAATTCCCATGCATATCAGGCAGGCTTCATCACTAAATGTATTTCGTAAATCACTAAAAAGCACCTCATTAGTTCCTACTGATGTATAAGTTCACTACGGCCACTTTTACCATAGTAATGAAGTCCCATTTTGCAGTCAACTATTTAAAATATGCTAATTTCATTAAGCACCTTTAATTTCGTAATCTATTTTTTTCTTCTTTAAGCATCATTTATTTTTTACTGAATTTACAATAAATCATTTAATTTAAAATTATGTAATATTTTTTAAACTTTATATTGTATTATTATTATTATGCTATTATCATTATTTTTTGTTATACTATTACTATCACTTGCCACTTAAATAAATAATAAATGGCCCACTTTCACTATTTTTATGACAGTAATTTAAAAAAAATTATGTAATAAATAAAGTAAATGGAGTTAAATTTGTCTAAAAAGCTCCCATACTTCCAAGGGCATATTTAGATGAGAGTACTGTAAAATGTAAATATATTAATGTCATATCAAATATCTAAAAATTGTAAGACTTTGTCACTCACATTCTTTGCTGAATAAAGTTTTTGAATTTTGAATTTTGAATTCGCCACAAATACAACGAGTTTCTTGCATATATCAAGGTTCTGCATGTAGCTCTCTAAGTTAGCTTTAAATTGTAGACTCTATCCCAAAGCTGCGTCATATCTGCTAAGCAGATAGCTGGTGAGGCGTGAGCCTGTGAGGGAACCTATATTTTGGGGCCTCTTTACTAGTGACCCCTTGTCCGTGCTGGGTTTCCATCCTGAAAGAGAAAAAACTTCAGTATTTGTCATTTACCATTACTTATTCATACAATAGTGGATTTAAGATCCCAGAAAGGTTCCTTGTTCTATGCACATTTAATGCTGCATATATATTATGTGTGTGTGTGTGTGTGTGCGTGTTCCACGTTTGCGTTGGTTTGGTGCCAACGTGCTTGTGACGTCATGACTGTCTTGTCTGACAGTATTCTCGTGATATCGCGCTCACATGCCCCCTTCATAAATCCCAAGCAAAATATTTCTTCTCACATGGCCACGCGTCAATCATACACGCAGCAAGTATATATATATATATAAATATATTTATATAATACTGAATATGGTGAGCGCTTAACATGAAATATTTAGCAGTTTCTGACGTCTATCCGAAGCTAAAGAAAGCTACAACTCGGAGAATGAAGAACCGGCTTTCTTAATTTCTTAAATTACTTCTTGCATCAGAGTATATATATATATACACACTGTGGGTGTGTGTGTGTGTGTGTATATATATATATATATATATATGGGGAATAATCGCAATAGTCACATAAATTTTAGAATGTATAAAAATATAAATACTTTCCCATAGAACATAGATGAAACAAAAGGCTTTCATGGAACCCTTTTTGGGTTGGATTTCAATTGTTTACTGTTTTTAGTTTTTGTTCATTGCTGAGAAGGTCTTGTAACAGACGAAGGCGCTCGTATCGCTTTTCATTTTTCTTGGGGTGTATCATATATGAGGTGATTATAAAGTTAGTCCCTTTTTATTTTTATTATAAATGGCAAAGTATACATTGTAAATTGATGTTGATAAACTGGGAAAAATAATGAACCACCAATAACTAATATTCTTTGGACTGACAAGGCTCATTTTAAGCCTCATAATTTAATGAATACAAAAAATTGCAATATTTGGGGGTACTGAGAATCCTTACATGACCGTCAAGGCCATTGCATGAGCAGAAAGTTACCGTTTGATGTGACTTCGCTGCGAATGTCATCACTGGATCTTATTTTTCTTGAAGAGGTTACCGCAACAGCCTGAGCATGGACCCCGTGAAAATATAAAAAAATGTAACTGCATAATGCTACATTCTGGTGATTTTTCAGGGAAAGATATGCAGCAAAATTATCAGTTTAGTGAAATGTTTTTTCTAGTGATTTCCATATTTTTTCATGAAAGTAAATTATGACACCTGATTTGGAACTTATATTTTGAAATGCCATGATAAAATCCATTTTAATCACAATCAACCCCTGTTCCCTTCTTTTAATCACAACACATTATATGAGTGACGGTCATAATAATATGACCATAGAATATTTATTTTAAACCAGTTAAATCACGTAAAAACTTATAAATATATTAGTCTTTCAATAAACCAAAACACGTAATACAAGATTTTTATTGTATTTTACTTTCTGTGCTTTAGTCAGAATTAGGTTGTTGTTAAAGAGTATTTTATTTAGATAACAAGAGGAATGGTTATTTGATTTGGAGTTAACAAGAGGGATGCCATCTCTCCTCAATTCGAGCCCTGTATATTGTATATATGTACAGTACTGTTATATATATATATATAATATATATATATATATATATATATATATATATATTGGAATAACGTTCTCAGTAACTGAATAAAAGTAAATCAGTATATGAGAGGACAATTTATTATTATTCACAGTACAATGGTCATAAACTTCCAAATGGACTCAAATCAGGTGGGTATGAATGCCATTCCATGAACGTCATTACATTCTGTTATTTTTCATGTTTCAGACAGTTCAGCTGAAGGTTGGACCATAGTCTTACCTCAGCCTCTTATGACTAATGTAATTAGACTATGACTGGACTTACGTTTTGGGGTATTATCTCGTTGGAAATGAAGTTTTGATCCATTAGGCGTTGACAGCTTGGTAAGGTATGATGAATTAAGATAGAATGGTATTGTACTTTATCATGGTATTGTTGATTTTTATAATATCCCGAGTGTCATACCAAGTGGAACAACACCATATCATTATGAAGTCTTCAGCATGCTTCACAAAGGGCTTATTCCTGTGGGGTCAATTTCCCATCAAGTTTACATCTGATATTTGTACCAAACAAATCCATTTTGGATTCAACCCTTAAAAAAGATTATTTACCAGTTTTCAGTCAAATGTAAGAGAAACAGAATGCAATGGCATTTATGGAACGGCCTTCACACTTACTTGATCCGCGTCCAGGTGGAAACTTATGGGCAGTGTTCAGATCTGAAAACAAAATGCACACTCTAACAACATTACTGAACTACGGGAAGTAATACCAACAAAGCTGGAATAACACCACTCAACATCTATAAAAAAACTGATGGAATCAGTGTCACCAAGGGCGGCTGCGTTTTTGGCTGCAAAAATGTTTTTTTATAATATTTATTTATTTAAACTTTGTTATTAAATTACAAATTAATAAAGTTAAGTCACATTTTTCTATTATTTTCCAACTGTTACGAAAATCGAAGTACCGCAAATTAGCACCTACTGTGTGTGTGTGTGTGTGTGTGTGTGTGTGTGTGTGTGTGGTGTTTTATTAGGCCCATATTAAAAGTGACAAACTAACTAAATGAAAAGACCTCTAACGTTTTCGGAAGTCCTGCTTCCCTCAGTGGGGATAGTTTAGGCTTGTAAGATATATATATAATATATATATATATATATATATATGTTAAACACAGACCGTGCATGGAACAAGGAACTCTTCTGGGAAAATTAAATCCACTATAGTGGATTTAATTTTCCCAGAAGAGTTCCTGTTCCATGCACGGTCTGTGTTTAACATATAATGTTCTCAGGGAACCATTCTGAGTTTGTGTATATATATATATATATATATATATATATATATACGTGCAACAAACCAAGGAGGGCTGACAAATAGATTACTCTTCCCTCAACTCCCACTAGACATTCCCCCAAGGCTGGATTTTTTAAGCAGGTCTATAAAAGAATTTCGGAGGTTTTTCGAATACGGGCAGTTGGGTTGAGAGGTCAGGTCTCGTAAGGACCAAAAGATGGATTATATTTTGAGCCAAGCATTGTTGCTAACTTTTAAGCTTTCTTCATTAATAAACAATATTTGAGTCAGAAGACTTATCCCTTGCTTGCATCTGTAATAAATAACTGTAAAATCCCCGACTTTCTGTGAAATTCCTTCGTCAGAGTTAGTCGCTGCCGACCTTCTGAGAATTCATTAATCGGCGCCAGTTTGCAAAGAGTGACCCCCACCCCTCTCATTAACCCTCCCGCTCCCCATTCAAGCACTCATGCACTCGACAAATCAGAGAGAGAGAGAGAGAAAGAGAGAGAGAGAGAGTGTTCCAAAAACGTTCGAGGTCTTTTAATTCAGTTTACCACTTTTCCTGTGGGCTTATAAAACACCCACACACACACACACACACACACACACACACATATATATATATATATATATATATATATATATATATATACTGAACTATGATAAATCAGGGATATGTCGTGGCCAATGTCGTAACATCGCTTCCCGTGGATCAGCGAAGTTAAGCGACGTTGGATTTGGAGAGTGGTTGGATAGGAGACAGGCCTCTGCGTACAGATTATGTAGTAGTGATCATTGGTATCAAATCCCACGTAAAGCTGGAGGTCCCCTCCATCATAAGACCTCAGCTGTTGCTAAATCATCTACGGAAGACTCGCTAGTACGTTGACCCCTATATACTGTAGATGGGTAGGGCGATGCTTTGGAAAAAAACAATGAAACCTTTGCTTTCTATCTGCGACTTAACTTATAAATAAGCTGTACTCTAAAATACAGTGTAAACACGATGTTTAGTTCAGTGCCCATGACGTTGTGTCTAATTTTTAACAACAGTGAATTGAAGGCGTAATTTGTCCTCAACCAAAAAAATATACGTAGTTTCTTAAATTTAGGCTTCATAACTGCGTTCTTATCATGGACACCATCACGCTTCTTTTCTTGTTTCCAACATATTAATAAAGTTATGAGGTGTTCAAAAGGCAGGAAACATAGAAACTTTGCTTTTCAATGCACACACACATACACGCACACACACACACACACATATGTATGTATGTGTGTGTGTTATATACAAAACCACTTCCACCTTGCTGTAAACCTTACCCGTAGGACCAAGTGGTAGAAACCAACATCAGCAGTTAACCTTAGTACCTAACCTACCCAATCTTGCTTAACGTAACTAAACTAAAATAAATAATGTACTTTTGGTCAAATAAAATTTGTACATTTTCTTTATAAGTCTCTCAAAATTAACGGCTCTGTTTATGGCAACAATGTAGATACCCCTGATCAGCCTTGCATTCGTTGTGCAGTGCGGAAGTAAATACACACACACACACACACACACACACGTGTATTTTTGGCTTCCTTACATCTTCACAACAATCTTTAGAATACACACTGGGCTTATCTCGACAGGAACGTGCGTATAACGACATTAGTGGTGCCGTCTTAGATTTAGTTATTTTTTAATTGAAAATCATTAAATATCATGAAAAGGGAATATAATGAAGTTTAGGCTTAGTTAGGTTAGGTTAGGTAAATTTAGGTTGATTGCGCTAATTTTAATTTGGTTATTTAGATTAGGTTAAATATCGTCATCCACAACTGGATGTGTGAAAATGTTGCAGTTTCACAAAGTAACCAAATTTGTGTGTGCGTGCGCGCGCGCGCTTAAGCAATTGGGCATAAGTGAGGTCGAGTGTGTGATAATTTACAGATGTAATGGGGTAATTTTTTTGTGAGGTAATTTTTTTGTGGGGTAATTTTTTTAGTATCTCGGAACATTAAAAAATTATATACGTACAAAAATCTAGAAACATTTTTATTGCCGGAGAAAAGATAGGTTAGTTCTGATTAGGTTAGGTAATGTTAGGTTGGATTAGTTAAAGTTTGGTTAGGTTAGGTTAAGCCAGATTAGTGAGTACCTCACTGTTTAAAAGTCGGTACCTCGCTTATGCGGAGATGCGCACAGTGTGTGTGTGTGTGTGTGTGTGTGTGTGTGTGTGTGTGTGACTTTTCTTAATAAGAAAAAGACCAACGCGCGTATGCCTATAAATAATTTATTTAATGAGAAAAAGTTCTGATCCAACTGGTTTGGGTTATTGTACAGAAGCCACGTTTGGGTTGAGTTTAAAAGCGTGAAGGCTTCTTGTTTGCAGAAAATAAGTTGTCAAAAAACAAAAAAACGAGAAATCTGTTCACCAAGAAACGTAAGTCGATCCTGCACCGTCATTCAAACTCTCATAAAATTAAAGTTAAGTTATATATATATATATATATATATATATTTTCTCACTACGTCGTTTCTGTTGCTATGTGATTTAGTTGTTTACTTAATACTTTGTTTATCATGAATTTGTAGTCTCATCTCCATTTTAACAAGGTTTATATTACGTGATATGATAAAAAATGGCTTAGAAACTGTTCATTCTATTTATTCCAGAGGTGCTCTGTAATTAATATGAAGCTCTGTTATTGGATTAATTACATTTTGAAGTATGAGCACGTTTCACTGCTATTATTATTATTATTATTATTATCATCAGATGATGAACGTATGGACATAAAGAATATGTTGAATGCAATTAGGGAATGTTTATTGATAACAGCTAGGGTTTCTCGTTTTCAGGGGTTTTCACTATCCCAATTTTCCGGGACAAAATAGGGCATCGACCCGGGATCCCGGGATTTCCCAGTTTATAAAATATAATGTTAATAAAGTGTTAAAATGTTTAAGCATTAGATAAATATAGATTAGTTAGTTAATATTAGTGGAGTGGAAAGCTTGACCTTCGTCAGAATGAACAATTCGGGCGGAAGCTAACCAAAGGTTAAACCAAAGTTTTTTTTATAAATGTATAAATATTTTAACGCAATAATGATAAATATAATAAAGGATAAACACTGCAGAAACATAAATACGAATATAGCCTTGGCGGCTATGCCTAATGCCTACAATGGTAATTTGCAGCTTTGCACTTCAACAAGAATGAATTATATTATAGTGTAATTTATACGAACACAACACCTTTTATATACTTCTAACTAATTTTTAGTAAAAAAATATCAACAGCAAAAGGTGTGCCACTGAATTGAAAATAATAACCGAAATTAAAATTCACTAAAACACAAAATGTTCGATTCGTGGAAATCAAATGACTGGCTTTCAGTCCGAGTCAATCATCAAAAATATCAGTCATATTACACATGCACAACATCATACAGGGCATATTATAGGCACTATTCGAGTTGTACAACGCAACGTGATTCGTGCTCTTATAAATTTGTCATCACAGTCTTTGTTTACATTTTCTAGATACAGTAGTAAATTAACGTAAAACTATTTGAAATAACGTTTCTAGAATACTTTGTAAAACCTGGGAAATCCCGGAATTTGCTGCGCTTTCCCGGAATTTAAGGTTATCATTTTCTGCCCGGGATCCTGGTTGAGAAACTCTAATAACAGCATTTGATGTATGTGGATTGTATGAAATGCAGTGTAGAGAACAGAGTCGTAGCTAGCTCTCTTGGTGCCCGGGAAAAAACCCTTTTCGTGCACACCCTACCAAGAACTATCATTACTAATTACTGTAATAAAATAATAGTCATTTGTCAATACCCGAAGCTTAAATAATATTTCTAATCACAAGGATCACTTTAATTCCCACATAGTCAAGTAATTTATTACATGTTCGTATAAACAAAAACATTTTGGATTAGGGTGTAACACGTGTACAAGAGTTAATATCAGTTTTTAATCAAGAACAGTAGTATAGCCGCAAAAGGGGAGAGTGCAAGAATGTTGCAGGTTATTATGTAATGTTGCAAAGGGGGGTGGGGTTGTTGCAAAAGGGGGGTTGTTGCAAAGGGGGTGGGGGGAAACTTGGAGGCGGCGTTATCCCCCAAGAGAAAGGAGGAGAGGTGTTCACCTGGCAGGAGCCAAGTGCACATTAAGACTTCAGCCGAGTTGGCGTTGTTTTATAGGCTCCTAATCAGCCAGAATCAGCCAGTTGGCTGAGCCAAGGTGAGAGAGACGCCTGAAGGAGAGAGAGAGACAGCTGAAGGAGAGAGAGACCTGAAGAAGAGAGAGATGCCTGTAGGAGGGAGAGACGCCTGAAGGAGAGAGGATAGGTACACATACAGGAGGTACACATGCAGGAGGTACACACACATACGCACACATGCAGGAGGTACACATGCAGTAGTTACACATGCAGGAGAGAGAGAGCTGAAGGAGGGAGAGAGACGCCTGTAGGAGAGAGAGAGAGAGCTGAAGGAGGGAGAGAGACGCCTGTAGGAGAGAGAGAGAGAGACGCCTGAAGGAGAGAGAGAGAGAGTAGTTGCCTTTAAGGCATATTATTTTCGTTTTCCTAACCTAAGAGGCCACTAAGGGGTTTACCAAAGGGCCAAAAAAAGAAGGACCAGAGGTCCTTGCTCGGCTGGAGCCGAGCTGGGAATGAGTCTTCACCAGCTTCTCGATCTTTTATAAGCCTCTATTCTGGCTGAGTTGCCAGATCACGCCTTGTATTGGGGTGCTGAGTTGCCAGATCGCACCATGTATTCTAATAAGCATTGTGTACCACAATATGGTAGATGAATTAAATAATTACACACTTAATTGAAATATAGATGTATATAGTGTTTTACAATAGATGTATATAGTGGATTATATGCAAAATATAACATTAACTTGAGCTTCCTTGAAGTTGAACTTATCGAAACAAATAACGTAGTTATCCATAATTCAACCAACCATAGAAAACAGAATTATAGATATATATATATATATATATATATATATATTATATTAAGCATTGTGTACCACAATATGGTAGATGAATCAAATAATTACACACTTAATTGAAATATAGAGTGTATATAGTGTTTACAATAGATGTATATAGTGGATTATATGCAAAATATAACATTAACTTGAGCTTCCTTGAAGTTGAACTTATCGAAACAAATAACGTAGTTATCCATAATTCAACCAACCATAGAAAACAGAATTATATATATATATATATATATATATATATATATATATATATATTATGAAAATCATACCAAGCGTATATTATTTTAAACTATACGTAAACCACAATATATATATTTATACAGTTAATCAGTTGGAGAATCAAACATATAAAATAACAGTATGTTTATATAGATTTCAATTGGAAGATTCAAAGACGGAACAAATAACGTAGTTATCCAACCAACCATAGAAAACAGAATTATAGAAATATATATATATATATATATATATATATATATATATATATATATTATGAAAATCATACCAAACGTATATTATTTTAAACTATACGTAAACCACAAAAACAAAAGCTTTAAAACCAAATCTCTAAAATATTTTCATGATTTCGCGATACAATTCGAAACACATGAGCTTCATCCCTGCGAAAAAATTGAAAAACGAAATTTAAAGAAACGAAGAAAGTTGGAAATACCCAAAACATAATCGATAGAGGAAAGGATTTCCGAGAATCTGCCCAACTCGGTCGACCATATTTTACCTTTCTACGAGTCAAATCAAACCTCACCTCACCTCACTCCTTGTTTTCAGCATTCATTCATTTCACGTGCTTTATTGTGAATTTCATCCCATATATATATAATATATTATATATATATATATACTCTTGGATAACCTTTGGTTAGCTTCCGCCCGAATTGTTCATTCTGACGAAGGTCAAGCTTCCACTCCACCTTAGACCTACAGTTTAACGTGGAACCATCAACAGCCCAGCGTCTTAACCACTAGGACACGTAGGGTACCCATTTATCTGCCAACCACTTTCTTTTATTATGTGTAATGACCACCTTAGACCTACAGTTTAACGTGGAACCATCAACAGCCCCAGCGTCTTAACCACTAGGACACATAGGGTACCCATTTATCTGCCAACCACTTTCTTTATTATGTGTAATGACCACCTTAGACCTACAGTTTAACGTGGAACCATCAAGCCCCAGCGTCTTAACCACTAGGACACGTAGGGCACCCATTTATCTGCCAACCACTTTCTTTTATTATGTGTAATGACCACCTTAGACCTACAGTTTAACGTGGAACCATCAACAGCCCAGCGTCTTAACCACTAGGACACATAGGGTACCCATCTGCCAACCACTTTCTTTTATGTGTAATGACCACCTTAGACCTACAGTTTAACGTGGAACCATCAACAGCCCCAGCGTCTTAACCACTAGGACACATAGGGTACCCATTTATCTGCCAACCACTTTCTTTTATTATGTGTAATGACTAGGGCGGTCAAAAGTCAATAAAGTCAAATTGTTTCCTATGGGGCACTTTTCGCTGAAACGACTGAAAATGCAATAAAAACACCTGTAGGGGGTATATTACCAAAGTTAATAGATCAACCAAAAGTCAACTTTTACCTGTTAGGTCAAAAAATAGCAATGAGGTAAATAAAGTCAATTTTTTGGAATAATTAAAATAACTAAAAATTGGCAGGAACACGTTGGGCAAGCTGGCTGAACGCTGCTTTTTATTATGCAGACAATTTTCCAAATGTGAAGACAATTGTGGAAAATTTTGAAGATGAAGGAATCATTGTTCAGAAGGCTAAAGAGAGTGCTGCTAATGAAAAACTGCCAAAGCAACTAATGTCAATCAAAATGAATTATAGTTTGATTGCTAGCTTAGTGACTAGGATGGAAGCATCTGATTGCACCATTAGAGAGGCATATGAAACCATTTCTTCTATCAACCTTGGCGAAGATGTGTTCAGTCAAACAATACATTGAAACAAGAGTCAAGACAAATGGTATTTGTGAAATAATTAACCTCAGTAGACCTGAAATCTCACCAACAGTTTATGGTCAGCTTTTGCAATGTCAACCAACAACTGCCGCTGTAGAGAGATCTTCTCCATGCTTAATAAATTATTAAGTAAGGATCGCAATTTTTTGCCAGAAAATGTCGGCAAATACTTCATAATTTACCACAATCGGTCAACTGATGTAGAAGAGCAAGAATAAGTAATTAAAGTATCGTTTTTATTATTGAAAGTAAAGGCAACTTTATAAGTCAATTTTTTCAATTCGTAAGGTCAACTTTCTTAATTTTTTCGGTCAACTTTTGACTGCCCTAGTAATGACCACCTTAGACCTACAGTTTAACGTGGAACCATCAACAGCCCCAGCGTCTTAACCACTAGGACACGTAGGGCACCCATTTATCTGCCAACCACTTTCTTTTATTATGTGTAATGACCACCTTAGACCTACAGTTTAACGTGGAACCATCAACAGCCCCAGCGTCTTAACCACTAGGACACGTAGGGTACCCATTTATCTGCCAACCACTTTCTTTTATTATGTGTAATGACCACCTTAGACCTACAGTTTAACGTGGAACCATCAACAGCCCCAGCGTCTTAACCACTAGGACACGTAGGGCACCCATTTATCTGCCAACCACTTTCTTTTATTATGTGTAATGACCACCTTAGACCTACAGTTTAACGTGGAACCATCAACAGCCCCAGCGTCTTAACCACTAGGACACGTAGGGTACCCATTTATCTGCCAACCACTTTCTTTTATTATGTGTAATGACCACCTTAGACCTACAGTTTAACGTGGAACCATCAACAGCCCAGCGTCTTAACCACTAGGACACGTAGGGTACCCATTTATCTGCCAACCACTTTCTTTTATTATGTGTAATGACCACCTTAGACCTACAGTTTAACGTGGAACCATCAACAGCCCCAGCGTCTTAACCACTAGGACACGTAGGGCACCCATTTATCTGCCAACCACTTTCTTTTATTATGTGTAATGACCACCTTAGACCTACAGTTTAACGTGGAACCATCAACAGCCCCAGCGTCTTAACCACTAGGACACGTAGGGTACCCATTTATCTGCCAACCACTTTCTTTTATTATGTGTAATGACCACCTTAGACCTACAGTTTAACGTGAACCATCAACAGCCCAGCGTCTTAACCACTAGGACACGTAGGGTACCCATTTATCTGCCAACCACTTTCTTTTATTATGTGGAATGACCACCTTAGACCTACAGTTTAACTCCGAACCATCAACAGCCCAGCGTCTTAACCACTAGGACACGTAGGGTGCCCATTTATCTGCCAACCACTTTATTTTATTATGTGTAATGACCACCTTAGACCTACAGTTTAACGTTGAAACCGAATGTTATTTTTAAAATATAATTATGATATATTTCTTTATACCCTCTCGATTACATTAGTGACTAATGATGCGGGAAATTGAGTAAATGGAAATATTATTTTCTCGAAAACTATGGGTGATAGAAAACTTCTGAAACCATATTTGGAATCAATATCAAAAGTTCTATACGAATCACCAAATAATTTTCAAAGGAGAATAAGAGCATTAATTCTATTAGTGAAAATATAAAGATGCAATTACTCGTCCGTACCCGTTATAGCGGAATGGTACACGTCATAGCTCCACCCAGCTACATCGGCAGCCAATCACGACGAACATCTGGTCTTTTGGGCGGAGCTTGGCGAATGTGCATATAAAAGGGGATATTTTCAGTTGGGAGTAACAGTAGCTATTTTCGCATCAGTGAATAATCATTCCTCAACCATGGACCTGTACGTCTCCCCAGATTTGTATGAAGAAAGTGATACTGCAGCATTAACCGCAATTAGTCTTTTCAATGCGATTGATTGTGGCGAATTATTTTCGACGCAAACCGTAGAAGATATTTGCAGTGACGCTCCTTACAATCCGACGCAAGGGACTACCATAGAAATGTAAGTGTCCATAATTCGATTTATATATATACGGAGAGTTGTAGTATTTCGTCAAATAGATACTAGTCAAAAATGTCAATCAATGTTATTTCCCCATCATGCTAAAATCGAAATTGGTAATCGAATCAAAGATATCTTCACATAATGGGGATCTGTCTGTATACTCTGTATATGTTTTAAAAGCATTATTCCTTTAAGGTCCGATGAGGATTTGACACGTGTTATACAATCTTTTGAAGAACCTCGGAATATGGATGATATACTGATCAGTCAGCAGTGTCACACATCCTCCACCATGGACCTGTACGTCTCCCCAGACTTGTATGAAGAACGTGATACTGCAGCATTAACCACAATTAGTCTTTTCAATGCGATTGATTGTGGCGAATTATTTTCAACGCAAACCGTAGAAGATATTTGCAGTGACGCTCCTTACAACCCGACGCAAGGGACTACCATAGAAATGTAAGTGTCTATAATTAGAATTTTATATATATATGGAGAGTTGTAGTATCTCGTCAAATAGATACTCGCCAAAAATGTCAATCAGTGTTATTTCCCCATTATGCTAAAATCGAAATTTTTATGGCGTTCACTCCTCGAACCAAAGATATCTTCACATAATGGGGATCTGTCTGTCTGTATACTCTGTATATGTTTTAAAAGCATTATTCCTTTAAGGTCCGATGAGGATTTGACACGAGTTATACAATCTTTTGAAGAATCTCGGAATAGGGAGGGTATACTGATCAGTCAACAATGTCACACCGAAATAATGTAAGTGTTTTTCGATCTTTTTGGGATAAGAAGACACAATATATTTTCATAAATTTATTAAATGAAAGAAATCAGTACAATAAACGAATATACCGTTACAAATATACGAACAAAAACATTATAATATACAACGAGTACGTACAATTGGAAAACGGTTTTTTATCTGTCTGCATACCATTTCATCGTTTCGGTGAGTGTGACACGGGTCAAATAAATTTAAAAAATTTATAAATTCTTTATCATTTGACATATGCATGAGAAATGAGACACAGTACATTCCGCAAACATTAGTAAAATATCCCTGCATACGAAATGGGTTCCATACAACTTCGGGAATATGTAACTGAGCGAGAAATTTTACAATAATAGGGTCACTCCAGGGTTGAGTACCGAGTGAATCAAAATAGTACAGGCGCTGTCTATTTTTAAAATAGACAGCGATCCAGTGAATCCCTTCATTACCGATGATGTCTGTGTTCACAATAAGACTACCGCATTCTCGCGTACTTGGCAAACTCAATGTTTCATTCTTCGCAAACACGCCGATAAATTTGGAACGTGTGACTCGCTCCATTACTTTCTGAAGTGTATTAGCATCCATTTTAAAAGTCAGTGATAACGCTTCTAAATCTATCTACTTCTATTAGGGCTTGCGATTCGAGATATACTAGTACACTAATAGGAGCGTCTATAGGCTTGGCGAATTCCAGCCGCACTGAGATGTTACCGCTCTGCTGTGGTGTTAAATGGGTATTTACGCTAGCAGATAAGTCAGGTGTAATGTCAAACGGATAAAGGTTAAATTGATCAATGAATTCTTCCTGCGTTACCCCATTACCAAGCTCATCACAATCACCTGCAATATGGGTCAGATTACTATAGGCTCTGGCACAAAGAGGTAACACAGCGTCTGATGAATAGTCCGTACCCATTGTTCCACCCAAAGCAGTGCCATTAACGTATAGAGTTATATTTTTAAGTCCGAAATTCTCGAATTTAAAGGCACTCTTTTTATATTTTCCATTCACCGAAGCGTGGTCCTGCATGCCGATTAATATCCTTTTAGGAAGATTTCCCAGGGCAATGTTTTCTATCTGCTTCGATGCCAACCCTGCAGGAACCGTATATAGTTTGATCTGCACTCTGTTAATAGGATATTTCACTGTAGCGTTTAGTAAATTTTTCTCAATTTCTAGTTGTTTTGGTGAACTTAATTTCACTCGCCGTACGCGGAGGTATGTGTCCATAATGTGAACCACAACGGACTTTGCACCCTCTTCTTGATTCGCATCCAGATTTAAGCAGATCTCAGGACTCGTGCGGGTGAGCTTTATTTTCATATCCACCCCGTTCACAAGCAACTTCTCCTGGAAAGTGAAATCTGTGTGCAACCGTCCAAAACACTCGTATATTTTCTTTTTAGAATTTTTAAATTTGTCCTTTATACTATTTTCATCTTTAGTTTGATAATATCCCTCCGCACTTAAAAAGGTAGCCTTCGCTTCTTTGGAAAAGTTGAGGACATTTTCCAAATAGGCTCGTAGATGATAGTACCCCGTGCCTGCCGATATGTTGGTCTGATTTAAATATACGTCACACTGGTTGAATATGGCGTGCAGAAAGTTTGTTTCAGGGTATACAGCATATTTGTCATCGCAGGCCGTTCCATCAGAATGGGCTATACGTAGCTTAGCGTACATGTGCACACAGCTTGGATCAAAAAAGTAAGGACCTGAGCTGGGTATCACGAATTCTATAGGTGCACTCGGTGAACTAATTGTGTTTAAAGGGTTAATTGTAATAAAGTCACTGTGCTCAATAGAAACTTGGGTTGGCGGGAGCTCAAAAAAGGACAGCTCCGATTTACAGCATTGTGAACTACATGGGTGGATGAAGCGTGCCATGGCGAAATAGTGACTCCTCTCTCGACAAGTGGTAAACAAACTATGATTCATGAGATCAATATCCTTAGCTTATATCAGTCAAAAAAGTGGTCAACCATAGGTTTCATTCGCTTACAGCATTTCTTTTTTGATAGCCTTTTACGTTTAATACCACGTGACCCCTTCTTCTTCCGGGGAGCCCTCTTCTTCTTCCCGCCACCACGCATTTTTCTCTTTGCATCTTTGATGATTTCGTTCCGTGTACGCTTTAAATGTTTTTTTAGAGCTTCTTTAGGTTTAGCCCCGGCCAATATGTCTTCTGCAGTGTTAAGACCTGATTGTAGCGCTTTCCTTCCAAGGTATCTGGCACCCCTCTTCAGCAAAGGAACAGCCGTACGTAGTATGGATGAAAAAATGGATCCAAGTCCACTACCGCGCTGGTATCGCATCCCTCGATAGACGGTGAAAGGCTTTCTATCCATTATAACTCAGTGCGTCGAAAGTGTAGCTTCACTGTTAAGCTCCCGTTACCGAATGGGAAGTTTTCGCCCTCAATCGTTCTTATATATATTGTGATATTGGTTATTAAATTAGTTGCGACATTCACATAATGGGGCCTGTCATATGTAATACTCAAACTCCTTCCTCTATGGTTGGGGATGTGAGCAATGCGCAGCAGGCGTGCCTGGGTATCCCCAACAAACTGGTGCTCCACTATATTACTGTAAATATAGCACATGTCTGGGGACCTTTCAGCCAATTTCTCCATCTTCAATTGATACATTAATCTGGACAAGTTATACTGTGTCTCGTGAAATGTGTCTCTTTGGAAGGCTGCGCTATATCGGCCGTTGGTTAGAATTTTGAACTTTCTATGTTCTTTAAGACGTCTGTTAGTCTTTGATTTTAGGATTAGTGTATGTGCAGGGTTGTTTACGATTTCATATACTAAATCATTCGTAAGGTTTGAGTTTCTTAAACTCACGTTTAAGCCTCTCACAACATCCTCGGCCGAACCATATTGACCCGGCCCTAGTCTTACTTCTGTACTGTAATACCGTGTAATCTTAGTCCGAGCGATGCGCATAGTTTCATCCATAGCTACCCCAGCTTTTTCACACTCGTCAATGTCTCTAAGAATCGTAAAAACGGTTTCTTTATGTTCAATATTTAAAAAGACGGTGTCCAGCTGAATTTCGCATATCCCCACCTCATACGAATCACGACCCAATTCAATGTGCCCATGGAGTTCTGTTACAAAGTTGGCTAGCGTGTTGTTAGGGTGTACAGACAGGGACGAGGAGGACGGGAGTGTGACGTAGAAATGGTTAGGAGCCATGTTGCATACTATTTAAGCTTCATTATTGCATCAGCTTTTATATAGGTGTTGAAGCTTTCTGGGTACCCTAGCCATTTCACCAGGTACATTTTTCTCCTTCCTGAACCTTTGCTTCCTAAAATTTTCTCAATTTTAAACACATTTTTTTCTAAATTAAACGCAACTTTCTGCAATTCCTCGCGGTAAAAGCCTCCTGAGATTTCTTCCCCATTCAAATCTTCAATGTAATACATCATTATTACACCTTTAGGTCTCACAGCCCTAACTTTAAAAATCTCGCGTGTCCATCCTTGCTCAAAACCCTTTGCGAATTTATTCCCCGAACGCGACAGCCTTACATAATCATTGATTTTGAAGCGCACAGAGTGTGGTGGTGGTGGTGGTGGTGGTGATCCATCTCTTCTCGGGAGCGTACCTCTTTCTAAAACTTCGTTAGGTGTTGCCCCAATCGTGCGATGGTGTGAGCGGTTGTAGGATGATGCCAATGATTCCAGAATGTCTAGAAATCTGTATGTTTTTATGTGTAAAATAACGGTGCATGCGTTCCTTTATGGTGCGCTGAACTCTTTCAGCTAAAGAAGCCTTATGTATAGAATTGGTTGTGTAATAGCTGATATTAAACTCTGTCAACATATTCTGAAAAGCACGGCCTATAAACTCCTTCCCCATATCCGTACAAAAATAGCCAGGAACCCTGTTTTCTTTTAACATTAGCGTTTTGGTGGCTTTAGCAACTGTTTCAGGTGATTTATTTTTCAGAGGAACTAGCCACAGATATCTAGAGAACACGTCTATTATGAATAGAATGTAGCGGTAACCATCGTTATACACAGAATATCTTTGCATGTCTGTTAAATCTGCTTGCCAAATAGAATCAATCGAGGAAGCCGTTGTCTTGGCTGTTTTAAACCTTTTTCTCACAGGCTTATGAAGCGTATAAGCGTCCTGCTCCCTCAAAAATCTTTCAACATCTTTTTTTCCTACTCCGTAAACACTTCTGTACAGTCTATCTACGCCGCCGTAAGAGGATGGGGTAGAAATGTCATAATAGCGTTTAGTTAATACGTTAGCCATTTGCGTATTTTAGAGGCACGTGGGTAGGGTTGGTTTAACCTCTTCTTGCTCCTCTTCAAAGGTGTTACCGCCGGGGGTGACGGCGCCTTCAATTGTGTCACAGGCGTTGCATGTTCCAAGTCTTTTAACCTGTTCAGATTTCCTATCAACGTTTTAGGGACATTTATTTGTTGTAGTCTTGCTTTAATATGCTTCCATCCTGATGGTGATGGCCTATCCCACTTTCTCACCAGATCATGGACAATGTCTACGATATTCGATCCCTGTACCTTTGATCCTTCCACAATGATCTCCCCTGTATCGGTCCATTGTATGGCGGGATCCTCATTCAATAGATTATAAAGACTTAAGCCTTTACTCCTCAATGTAAGTGGGAGGGTATTTTTTAATACATGTTCGATATGTTGTGTGGCTAATCTTTTTGGTTGGTCAGCTGTGTCGTCGGGTATAGATCCTATGTCGCCATCGTCCCCCGTGCTGTGCCTAATAACCACAGGAATCTCTGTAGGGCTCTTATAATTTTCGTACTCGTGAAGAAATTTCTGCAGAGCTTCTTGGTATAAGATTCTTTTCTCATCAGGTGTTTTTTCACTGTTTAATAGGGCTAACAATTCGCTTTCCATTCTTTTAAGTCTGCTTTTACGGGGATCTAGATCGTGTCTCTTTGCAGTGAGGCGTACACCTCGTGGGGAATCACTACCACTTTCTTCATTATATTAATCTAGTCAGTAAAGGACCCAAAACTGAAAATAAGATGGGGAGAAATGACCCTCCTGTTTGTACAATAATTCGTTTTTCTTCGCTACAGTTTGGCTTTTACGAGCGAGTGCACGTATTATGTTCTTGTAGCGGCGTAGGCGAGCCTTCTGATGGGTTTTCATTGATACATTGCAATTTATAACGTTAAGACAGATTTCACAGATGCATTTTAAAAAGTCGGCATCGATATTTTTAATAAACATCTGCTGCATTGCCCGGGCAGTCGATGATAGATTTTTATTAATTCACGGTATTTCTTTAGTCTCTTTGTCATTCTGGAATATACACCGTTTCAGGCTCGTTTGGAAATATATTCGTTCGCAGAAGCACTCTAAACGTGTTTCGCGGATGAAGGTCGCAAAGCAAATATCCGTAACGCGTGCTTGTAGCTTCTTTATAAACTTCCAAAAACTCCTTACGCTGATTCGGGAACATTTGATTGGCTAATACCCCAATTTGTGATACATCTCTACGTTGCGCGAATAAGACTAGATATTGCGTATTTAACGACACATCGCGCATGTATCTATTTTTGAAAAATAGATTCTGATTGATGAAGAACACGCTTATGTTAAGATGGTGGGAGAATACTGTAAATGTCTCGGCAAACGTTTTATCCATCTCCAACATGAGATCGTCAATTACAATGATTGTATGTTCATTTCCCTTTAACGAATTAACGTCATATACGCCTTTGTGGAACAAAATATCATCTTGGTACTCGTTGAACACTGATTGATACGTCGAATAGCACCATATAACTTTACGCACAAATTTCGAGAACATCTCCCCCTTTTCTTTAATGATTTTAAGCATAAACACAGTTTTACCACATCCTGTAGGTCCAGATATAATACATGTGGATGGGCTCGTGAATCTGAATTTTTCTACAGAGTCCATTTCTAACACGTCACACTCCTAAGTGAGTCATTTACAAAATATTACAAATTTTGAGTGCTGATCCTTATATTTCTTCTCCCACAGAACCGTGAATGACGATGAGGTAGAGCAGCCCATCATTACGGATGACCTCGACGACAGTGTAGTTGTGATCTCCTCCCCTGAACCCTCACCAGCGATACCGGTAACACGTCCAAAGCGGAGGTATGAGATACCCACGTCAGGTATAAAGCGACCGAAATACGCGTCTGTTGCAGCGGTAATAGATCCCCAACCCTCAACCTCTTACGCAACAACACCCCCAGCAGCACCTAATATATCCCCTTATTCATCCGCCGCCCCCCGTTCTGTTAAGTCTACAATAATAGAGCCCCAACCATCAACCTCCTACGCAACAGGGCCCCCATCAGCAGCACCTTCCGCTAATATATCCACTAATTCCGCCCCCCGTTCTGTTGAGGATGGTATAACGCTGGAATTGGTGCGATCCGCAGCCCCCACCCCAGCCTTGACTAGAAATCGGTATAGAGTCAGGGTAGACCCTAGAGTCATGTATAGCAATGGTATTGAGCGCGGACTACGCCGGGTTGTAGAGCGTATTATAGAGTTTGCTCTTCAGAATCGTGACGAGCGTGAAGTCAGGACGAGTATGTCCTTTGGATTCGGGTCAGATGACGGTGATGTAGACGATTATTGGGTGATAGTGCCATTTAGACGTTTGGCGGCTGAAGATGTAGAATATATATTAGGGCGTATAATGCAAGCCGCCCAAAGTAGTATAGCCTTCAATATGGACAACTTCACGGTAAATATTGACCATGTATACCGTGTTGCGGGTCATAGTGCCATACCGTATACTCTTAACTTCAATTCTCAAGCTATTTATAGACGGCATATAAACGTCGATCGTGGTTGCGGCTTTATAGCAGTACTCTTAGCACGTATGTTTACTGTACAAAATACACGAACTCAAAAAATTTGGTTGCCTACAGTCGTGGAGCATGCCCGTAAACTAGCTGAAGACTGTGAACTTGAATTTGACTGTAATATGGGTCCTGAAGAGCTGAGAAGGGTAGAACAGGAAATGAATGTCCGCATAGTTGTGTTTGGGTTGGATGATCGTCGTAGGACTGTGTATGTTTTTAAAAGCTGTGTGAGAGATCGTACAAGGCCCCTACTTATTTTAGGATTGTCAGGGACAACGTATCTCCCCATCCGTAATATAAGGTGGCTTTACGCGAGTTATGACAAAAGTCGAAAATATGGGAGACATCATGATTTGTGTAAGGGGTGCCTCGAGTTTGCGGATGATATAGTGAGACATTGTAAAGAATGTCACATGGTATGTGAGCAGTGTAAAAGCACCAAATGTGAAAGCCGTGTAGTTGAAGCTGAGAAGAGAGACTGTGATGTGTGTAGACGCACATTTTTCAATAATAGCTGTTTTGATTTCCATAAATCAATTGGCACGTGCAGGAAAATGAGAATCTGTGAATGTGGTATGTTTCACACAATGGATAATTGGGGAAAATTTAAGCACAAGTGTGACGTAATTCACTGTCCTACATGCCAGGAGGAATATAAGGCGGATGGAGTAAAGCATGTATGTTATATGAAAGATGCTAAGCCTAAAAATAACCCCTGTATAACTGTATACTACGATATAGAAACATATACGAACGCTGAAACCAAAGAGGTAATTCCACATTTACTTGTGAGCCAGACTATCTGTGATGAGTGTATGGATATCGAATGTGACGAGTGCCCCAAATGTGGTAAACGGACAAACGTTTTTAAAACGAATGTCAGCGATAGTCCTGTGAAACTATTTGTGTCCTATATTGTCAAGTTAGCCGACAAGTTCAAAAAAATGACTGTGTATATTCTCGCCCATAACGGGGCAAAGTTTGACACGCAGTTCCTTTATAAGGAGTTGCTTGAACACGAATCCTCTGAGATATTTACAGGTGATCCATTGAAAAGAGGCAACAAATTAATACAGATGCAGATAAGAGGCAATGTACAATTTAAAGATACTTTATTATTCACACCTTGTAAATTAGCAAAGCTACCCAAGGTGATGGGAGTAGCAGCTGAAGTTTCCAAAGGATACTTCCCATACACTTTCCTCACCAGCGAGACTTTAAACTACGTAGGCCCACCACCCCCCAAACATTATTTTGACTGCATGGATGAACGTGAAGACTTTGATCGATACTACGACAGTTTTAATGAAAGTAACCCTTATAATATAGCTGATGAAAGTGAGCGTTATTGCGTGAATGATGTGCGCGTGCTTAGAGTATGTTTCCAGGCCTTTAGAAGGATGTACATAGCCCGTTTCAAATGCGATCCACTGCAAGTCGCAACCACCATCGCATCATTATGTTTTACGGTGTTCAAGAATAACTTCATGCCGAAAGACACCTTAGCCATTATTCACCGAAACAATGCCCGCAGTTACGGGCACAAGGCTATTTACTGGCTCATACACCTACAGCAACAGACAGGTGTATACATAAAGCACGCCCGCAACACGGGTGAAGTACCCATTAAGATTAATGGACGTGTTTTTTGGGTTGATGGGTTAAGTGAAAACCGTGTCACTGGTGTGAAGACTGTGTACTCCTTTAACGGTTGCTGGTGGCATGGATGCCCCCGTCCTGAGTGCGGAGTCACCGGAGATATCAACGGTAGGTCTCCTGCCGACTGTCTTGCATCGACCCGCACCCGCGATCAACTTATAGGATCACAGTTCACTCACAAAGTCTTGTGGGAACATGAATATGATGCACGGATGGAGACAGACGAGGTGTACCGTGAGGAAATAAAAGCGATCAAGCGTTCAATGGTGCTGGATCCTCTCAAATGTGGTGATAGCTTGTTTGGAGGACGTACAAATCCTTTCAGACTATACTTCCCACCTACGGAGGGCGTGAAGCTCCATTACTACGATTTCTGTTCTTTATACCCATACGTGATGAAGAGCAATCCGTACCCCGTGGGCGCTCCTGAGAAACTGGTGGGGCCTAGCCTACCATCCATCAATGAATTTTCAAAAAATTTGAATGATCGTTACTTTGGGATCTCTTTCGTAGACGTACTCCCCCCACGCAATTTATGGATGCCGATCTTACCTGTCGTTATCGACGACAAGCTCATGTTTCCCCTGTGCGTGAAGTGCGCGGAAGAGGATAACGGCGAATGTAACCATATACCCCACCAGCTTAAGATCAGAGGCGTATATACAAGTCCTGAGTTGGCCCTAGCCGTGCGCCATGGTTATAGAATACTGAAGATACATGAGGTGTGGAGGTTTCAGAAGCTACCCAACCTTTTCACACCATATATAAACACCTTTTTGAAGGATAAGGTTGAGGCATCAGGGTATCCGCGAGGAGTTGATACCGAAGATGAAAAGTCTGCCTATATTCAACGTTACCGCGACCGCGAAGGTATACAACTTGATCGTGTCCAAATTGTAAAGAATCCTGGCAAGCGCTTTAGTGCAAAGTTGTGTCTAAACAGTCTATGGGGAAAATTTGCGCAGAATACCGGCAGAGGGAGCATTCATTTGGCACAATGTTATAGCGATGTCTGGGATTATGCCAATGCCCCGATAAAGAGGTCATGGAGATCGTAAATGTAGGTAATACTTACGTAATAAAGTACAACAACACTGAATTTGCCAGAGATACCTCAAGGGTTACAAACATACCCGTGGCCAGCTTCACAACAGCCTACGCCCGTATAAAACTTTGGGGTCTAATGCATTCTCTTGGGCGGAGAGTATTGTATGCCGATACAGATAGCGTGATATTCACAGAGAGGGAGGGTGAATACATGCCCACTATTGGGGAGTTCCTCGGCGAGCTCACTGATGAGATCAAGGATGAGTATGGGGACAACGCATACGCCGACTCTTTTGCCTCAACAGGACCTAAGACTTACGGGGTACGGGTCAGGGTGGGGGATGAAATGAAATATATCGTGAAGGCAAAGGGTATTACGCTCAACCATGCGAATCGGGAGGTTGTTAACTTTGAGTCGTTGAAGGATCTAGTATGTTTGGATGAACAACCTCACCAACTAATTGTAGGTACCCACAATTTTCGGGCGCAGAAGCTGGGAGGCGTGAAGGAACTTAGGGGTACGATGGTGTGCCGTAACACCTATAGGAAACGTTACCATTTACCTGGTACCTATGATACCGTACCCTTTGGATACCAATGATGCTTCTAACTCACACGTCTTGTATATAATCGTATCTATTTGTAAATATATAATATATATATATATATAACTTGAATATCTCGTTTATTAAATCGTATTTGTAAATATATATAACTTGAATATCTCGTTTATTAAATAAATCATGTTTCAAATAGCGTTTCACTTTCTCCTTTGTGTGTGTGTGTGTGTGTGTGTGTGTGTGTGTGTGTGTGTGTGTGTAGGTGAAAGTTCTAAGCTCCGCCCACTGTAAGACCGTGAGTCATGCTACTATCTGGGAGTCCCTGCGTGGTCAGTCGACCGCAGTAAGCCCGAGAGATCAGACGTGTATTCAGATCAGACGTGTATTCAAATGGCTACCTTTAATATTGCTTGTACAACGTTTACGAAATGGTATTCAGTAAAGTGCCAGGATGTGGTGGATACCGAAAAACTTCCTATTCATCCCTCCTATGCCTCTTTTAAAAACACATTGGATTGTGCGAAGTTCCAAGATGTACAAATACTCTACGGATGTTCTGGTGAGACCGTTGAAGGCTTTCGTTGCACAGACGATGTGCTGAAGTATACTGCAGAGCTAAACTTTATAAAGTCTCACATACACGGGTGAAGTAAAAGAAACAACGCGTGCAGAAGAGAAGCAGCAGGTATGGATAATGAGTCTTGCTGATGGGTGGTGTGACAAGCGGTATTACGTCATGCTACACCATGTCGATTACTCATACCCTACGACTGGAAATGTGAATCTCGTGATCATGGACAATCTTAAGTATTTTTATCACTATATTAACGTATATCATGATGAGGTTCGTAGTGAGGCTGTGGCTAGTGCCCTGCGTGAATTTTTAACAGAGTTTAGAGACGAGTATCGTTTGATGGGCAGAAAGGAAAAATATGAACATATGTTCCTCTCAAATAGTGCGCCGGAGTGTGGAGATGTTTAGTAAAATGTTCCTAGTTCTTATCCAAACTGTCTGGTGCGTAGGCTGGTGGTGATATTCTTGTACCGGTACAACAATTCGACTCGCGGAACAAGCCCATTCACGTATTATCGAGTCACCCGCCCGTCGAACCATTCCTGCCTACCTGCGTGCCTCACACGGCTCATAGTTATCTCAGAGCTTGAGCCGAGTGGACGTGCGCTCTTCGAATACGATGGAACTTCCTTTGAGCAGCATTCTCAACGCCTCGTACGATGTGTCCGTGACGAAATCGTTGCGCGTGTTCAGGCGTAATTCCGGTACCATTAGCTATGTACTGGAAACGGAATGTAGACCGACAAACAAACGGGTTTATTTAAGTATCGAGGAGATGAATAGAATCTTCGTGATAGTTGAGAAGTGGAGTGAAGATCGTTATAAAATACCTGCTAACGTAGGTACAAGAAGAGAGCAGATTAGTGACGCACCCTTATACGCCGTTGTATGTACGTTGTGTATAAATAACGATCGGCCGTGCATTGATATACGGTTGATGTGGAAGAATGCTTCTGATAATAACGCTCTTATTCCTACGCGAAACCGTTTCATCCTCGACAGAATGTTTGAAATCGTCGGATTCCGTAAACTGAAACCTATATTAGACGCGCGTGTTACGGTCATGCTTTATTTTGATACAGTACTTGAATACGCATACACCGCTCTGCTCGATGGGTTTACCGAGTGTAGGACTGGTGAGAATGGTCTAGTGCTGGATGTTTATTTAAAAAGTTTAGACTCTTTGAAATACCATGAACTTTGGTACAAAGCAATTGATCGGTACAAGGCTGAGCTCACCTACACCGTTCACCCTGAAGAACTATTTCTTTATATAACGCGCAGTTGTCGTAACGATTTAGAAGATTATTTCAATTGCCGCTATGTTGAGTGAGTTCACGATTGAAAAGCTCGAGTCGGTAGAAATAAACCCTCGATTGGAAAAGCGTTCTTATAAACTTGTGTTTAATAATGTAGCTAACGATGAACTCTTTGTGCGTGCTTTTGATTGTATTCTAGACGTGTTTAAAGATGACTTACCAACCGGTTGTAAAGTGGGAACAAAAATAGTACTGAACGATATGAAAGCCCTTCATATCGAATACAGGTTTCCCTATACTTTAAGCGGTGAAATATTATTAAGCCGCATATACTGCGTAATGCAGAGCAATAATGATGTAATTGTAAACTCGATTAAGACAAAGTTTAGTATTTTGAAAAAAAAGTGAATTGTATATATATTTTGCTTGACATTTCTCCTGTACTGATTATACGCATATTTCTATTGATTTGTGTGTTTATATATATATATATATATATATATATATATATATATATATTTTGCGTGATATTTCTCCTGTACTGTTATGTACATATTTCTATTGAAGTGTATATTTATTTGAAATGTATATTTTATTTTATATATCACCATAATTGTGTGTGTGTGTATATTTCTCCTGTACTGTTATGTACATGTTTCTATTGAAGTGTATATTTATTTGAAATGTATATTTTATTTTATATATATATCCATAATTGTGTGTAATATTTCTGTTATACGCATATTCCTCAAATGTATATTTATTTTCTATATATTTATAATAAAAAGAATGATGCAATGTTGTTTATTGTTATGCCTTCTACTACCGGTATTCGAAATATAATAATGTATACAACGGTATTGCGGTATCTGGCAATATTTAAGCCTTCTAAGCCAACTGGCTGATTAGGAGTCTATAATAGTGTATACAATGGTATCTGGCAACTCTGTCTTCGGAATACATGGCGCTATCTGGCAACTCATTTACAGCCAACTGGCTGATTAGGCGTATATAATAATAATGTATACAATGGTACTGCGGTATCTGGCAGCCAATTACAGCCAACTGGCTGATTAGGAGTCTATAATAATGTATACAATGGTATCGCGGTATCTGGCAACTCAAGCCATTTACGCCAACTGGCTGATTAGGAGCCTATAAAACAACGCCAACTCGGCTGAAGTCTTAATGTGCACTTGGCTCCTGCCAGGTGAACACCTCTCCTCCTTTCTCTCCCCCTCCTCCTTTCTCTTGGGGATAACGCCGCCTCCAAGTCCCCCCCCTTTGCAACAACCCCCTTTGCAACATTACATAATAACCTGCAACATTCTTGCACTCTCCCCTTTTTCGGCTATACTACTGGAGCCCATTAGCCACAAGCGAGAGAATCTTCTTTTCAAGGATATCCTTGCATATTGGTGGTCCTGGTTTTTGCTTGGAAATGTGGAACATGCTTAGTGTTGACTGCTTGGCAATTTTGGCAGGGCCAGCATTGCTGCCGCTGGCATCTTCTTCTTTAGCTGGACGCTTGCGAGATTTCTTCTCCGATTCATATTCACCCAAAAGATCCGAATGTAGTTTCTGCACAAGAAAATAAATTATTATCATGCGGAGAGACTTCTTGAACACCCTGTATAATATTTATCAGAGTATCAAACTTCTAGTTGAAATTAATACTTAACAAGATTCTAAAATTTTGTTATCTTTAACTAAAATTATTTTCACCATGATCAGTGCATTTTTATCCTATGTTAAATTGAAAGCCGAATTTCGTCCTTCAGTAACTAAATAGGAGAAATTACAGACATGGATCAGACAGAGAGAAAGACAGATACACCTGGCGTTTTATTATAGTTGGATATCGGCAGTTTTTAATGTAGTTACTAGTCCATAATCTATTAATATCTGAAGTGCACAATATATTCAAATGGACGTCTATGTAAATGTAGCATTAGTCTTGTATGGCACCAGTCACTTAAAATATGACTTGAACCATTATGTTAATGTTGCTACTTACTACTTAGTTACTAAGTAGTACTAACCCTGAGGTGCCTCAGAAGATTGCTTGTTGAGTCGAGGCCAGCAGACAGAATTGTAGTTTTCTTTGTACACTGCCTACAAATAACTTTGATACTGTTTCCAGTTTTTTCGACAATTTGAAAATATTTTCCGTTCAATAACACAGATTGATCCTTATTACCAACATTGTTATCTAAATATATTGAATACTGTTCTGGTGACAACCTAGAATATTTGGTTCCCTTGGGAGCCTGTTGAAGTTGTAAAATTGCACTCATTATTAAAAAATTAAATCTGTAAATAAAATATGTTTAGAATTAATTTATTATGAATACGGACCTATAGGCTATATTTTATGCCTATATATAATAATATATTAATAGAACACTTTTAACATAATTGCACAGTAAATTACACTTTTTACGAGCCTAAATTCCACAGCAACTACACCTTCCATGAGCCCACGCATGACGCAAGTCACCCAACTAACAGAAAACATAAACAGTCGGTGTTGAACAAAGTTGCCACCAGATGTCGCTTGGACAAAAAACAAATGACATTCGCATAGCGGCATATTTAAGAATCTGAAATTAAAAGTGATCTTGAAGTCTAAAGTGATCTTCAAGATCAAGATCACAAGAAATAAAGTTATCTTAGATCAAGATCAAGATCACCATAATAAAAGTGATCTTCAAGATCAAGATCAGATCACGATCTTGATCTTCAAGATCACGATCTGATCTTGAAGATCAAGATCGTGCCCATCTCTGGGTACAGCACACCTAACCTCTTAGAAGTTGTTTTGGAAAAAGAGTATATGTGATATTTCCACGAAAGATCATGAGAAAAGGAAACGCCAAGAATGTTAAGAGAAGAGGAAAGATTGTGTTGTGTGTTATTGAAGGTAAGGGAATAGTCGTGTGGAAGACTGTGACGAGTAGACAGATTGAGGAACTGAGTTTTTGAGGCATTGAAAGCCACGAGGTTTTCTCTACCTCAATCAGATATAGCAGAAAGATCAGAAGTCAGGTGCTCCATAGCCGCCCCACGCGAATCATGGAATGACTGTTGAGAGGGGCGCTTTGAGAAGCGGGTGAAGCAGTGAAGAGTGGAATCATCGGCATACGAGTGAATAGGACAGGAAGTACGAATTAAAAGATCATTAATAAGTAAAAGGAAAAGAGTGGGTGACAGGACAGAACCCTGCGAAACACCACTGTTAATAGTTTTAGGAGAAGATCAGTGGCCATCTACAACTGCAGCTATAGATCGACCAGAAAGGAAACTAGAGATGAAGGCACAGATAGAAGGATAGAAACCGAAGGAGGGCAGTTTGGAAATTAAAGATTTGTGCCAGACTCTATCAAAAGTTTT
Organism: Bathynomus jamesi; assembly: GCA_023014485.1. Taxonomy (NCBI): domain Eukaryota; kingdom Metazoa; phylum Arthropoda; class Malacostraca; order Isopoda; family Cirolanidae; genus Bathynomus; species Bathynomus jamesi. The sequence continues at coordinate 70,036 of JAJOZX010014352.1, forward strand.
CGATATGTCTAACGCAATAGCAAAAGTTTCACCGAAATCTCGAAAGGAGGATGACCAAGAGTCAGAGAGATATGCAAGAAGACCGCCAGTAGCGCGTCCCTTGCGGAATCCATACTGACAAACTGAAAGAAGATTGTGAGAAGAAAGGTGTTTAAGAATCTTCCTATTAAGGATAGATTCAAAAACTTTGGAAAGGCAAGAAATCAAAGCAATTGGATGATAGTTGGAGGGTTGAGAGCGGTCACCCTTCTTTGGGACAGGCTGAATGAAAGCGAACTTCCAGCAGGAAGGAAAAGTACCAGATGAGAGACAAAGACGAAAGAGTTTGCCTGGGCAGGGTGTCAGCACTGAAGCACAGTTTTTAAGAACAACAGGAGGAACACCATCAGGACCGTACGCCTTCCTAAAGTTGAGCCCAAATAGGGCAGAAAGAACATCTTCAGAAGATATTCTAATTTCAGACATAATAATTCAGAGGAGAAGGAGATGGAGGACCAGCACCGGAATCGTCCAGGGTTGAGTTGGAAGCGAAAGTTTGAGCGAAGAGGTCAGCTTTGTCAGGAGAAGAGACGGCAACTGAGCTGTTAGAATGGAAAAGAGAAGGGAAAGAAGAGGAAGTAAAATCGTTGAAGAGGTTCCTAGCTAGATGCCAGAAAGAGCGAGAAGAATTAGAATTAGATAAGTTTTCATATTTTTGTAGGATGAATGAATTTTTGGGGAGTCGAAGAACAGATTTTGCACAAATTCGGGCAGAAATATAAGCTAAGTGAGAGTCAGGAGTTGGATAGCGGCGGTACCTTCTGAAAGACTCCTCTTTGTTGCGGATAGCATTAGAACAAGTAAAGTTAAACCAAGGTTTTTTTTTGCATTAGTAGTGCGAATAAAATATGGAATGTATGCCTCCATGCCCGAGAGAATCACCTCCGTGATGCGCTCAGCACACTCGGAAGGGCATGCAGGCAAGACAATTGTTTACTGCAAGATTTTCATAATTAGAAGTGTACTTTCTTTGCCTTCTCTCTAGCAAAGTGGTAAATGATTCTGATGAAATTTAAAGTACGGGCTAACTGGCTTTCAATTACAATGGTTCCCAGATCTGTCAGTCGGTCTTGGGCATTGGTGGACCACAGATAATATTTTATCTGTTTCAGTTTGACTATGATAATCTCTATAAAATGTATGTTCATTAATTATATTTCTTCTCTGTTTTAATTAATCAATTGCTTTATTAAACCCTCAACTGGTATTGCAGGGTCAAATTTGACCCTAAAGCTCTGTATCTCAGCAACCACAACACGCACAAAGTACCACAGCCGCACACGACCACGTCATGAATAGAACTGAGAATACATAGAAACTGAGACAGTGCAAAAATGTAATTGGTGTACAGACAAATAAATAATTAATTAATGACTTGGAAAAAATATTCCATGAAATATTTAACTTTTTAATGAAAAGGGTCAAATTTGACCCCGCCATACCACGTACATAATTTGATCCCCACCATCCCAGTTGAGGGTTAATATTTTTAGATTTTATCCTCCTTCTTTCTGGGCCCCCTAGAGGTCCGGGTCCCGGGGATTTAACCCGGCTTCCTCGCCCTCTCGGCGGCCCTGGCTGTCAGTCGTCCCAGACTCCTGAGTTTTAGTGAGGAAAGGAAGATGAGTTTCAGAGGAGGAGAGATGGTGTTCAACAGATTGAAAATTTGAGAAAAGGCCGCGGATGTTGCAGAAGTTCATGAAAAGTGAACCAGGTAGAGGCCCAGAACACCTCGAATGGGCGGTAGCAGATCCAGCCCCGCTGCCGGGGTCTGCGTTCCCGGTATCGACAGCGGGGGAACCAGAAGTGGGGATATTTATGGTTCCCTCCCAGGGGACTCCGAGGCTCTTGAAGTTGATGCCGTTTTTTTTTTTTTAAATTTTGAAAAGATTATGTAATGTGTAAGATGTATGTATATGTGAAGAATAAGAAGAGAAGTGTGTGTTTGAGAGCATGCTGGACTGTTCACAGGGTAGATGAAACACGGAAAAAGATACCTCGTTAACCTCGTTGATGTTCCGTGTGTTGGTCTCTCTTCACACAAAGGTCAAGCTGGTGGCCCCGCCTCTAGGCCTAGCTTGATGGAGGAGTGAGTTGCTTTCTTGCGCTCTCCCGTGGTCGAGTATATATATATATTAGGCATCGACCGGTGGTTGTATCTGTATCGGTATTGATACCGATACCGATAGTTTTTTGTTTCTAAGAATAAAAAAACGGGCGTTTTCCAAATAGAAAATTCCCGGCTGCTCGAGAAGTTACGTGTGTGTTCGCGATTTATTCCGACGTTTCTAGAAATTTCCATGACTCATTACCGCTCTATATAAAGCGATCACGTAACCATCGCGGCGTCATTTCCTCAGTTCGCAAGTTGTGAATCAGTTCAACAGTGTGTAATCATTTTTTTGTAAATTTATTAACACCTGGTATAAATTTATTCGCTTTTGCTTAGTGAGAGTGACAATGCCAAGCATTGTGTGGAAGTTCTTCACTGCTTCAAGCGCTAATGTGAAACAGGCGATCTGCAATTTGTGCGGTGTCTCTGTCTCTCGTGGAGGAACAAGCGCGAGTACCTTCTCTACATCGAACCTGAGGAGTCACCTTATCAACAAGCACAAGACTGAGTTTGATGAAGCCAATAAGAGTCAATGTACAACTTCTGCTACTAATTCTGGTGAGTAGATTCATGAAAATCTGTAAAGTGATTCTTCAAACATTCTCAGAGAATTCGCAGTTGCTCAAAGCCTCAACATCCTAGTGGCCTCAAAAATGATGAATTCAATAAAAATTTAGGAAGTCTAAATATTTGTTTTTAATGTATGTTTAGAGTCCCTAAATTTTAGCCTGTCCAGGACCCCCAAAAGTTGCTAAGATGTTGCTATATATAAAGTTTGATTTCAAGTTTCAACATGATTTACGAATTTATTGTAATACTAAAATCTCCCTGAATTTGCCGTTTTCTATTTATTTATAATTTCCCCCAATTAGAAATATGATACAACTAGAGTAAATTTAATTCTCTTTGTTAACTTACTTAGCTTCTATTTATCAAAAAATATTAAATATAGAAAACTTTACATAAAAATATTTCTGCATTAATATATATATACAGAGGAACCTTGCTTAACGAGTGCCTCGTATAACGAGAAATTCGTATAACGAGCCAAAAGAATGGGGGAAAATTACCTTGCATAACGAGCGACACTTTGCTTAACGAGCAAAATATTTCGTCAAAATTTAAAGCGTAGACAAAAACAAATGTCTCTAGACAGTTTCCTCGTGAAAAAGGATCCAAAAGAAAGTGAAAGTGCCTCTAAAAAATTTAAAGCTAGTGACTGTGAGCTCGTCGAGAATGTTATTGCATTGAACGAAGACGATTCTCCTCCTTCCCCTCAATAACCCTCTCCTCCTCCCCTGTCTCTTCATTTCCTTTGCGTGCGTCAGGAGCACCTTCTCTCTTCGTAAGTTATTTATAAATTTCACCGTTTACTAATTATTTACATTCTCTTTTGGGTTAATTTTATTAATATCTTTTCATTTCATGCAATAATAATTTAAAAAACGCCTTTAAATATCATTATAAATATTATTTTAAGTATTTTTTAAGCATGGAACGCATTATCATATTTTACATTGATTCCTATGGAAAAATTGCCTTGCTTAACGAGCATTTTGCATAACGAGCACAGTTCGGGAACGAATTATGCTCGTTAAGCAGGTTCCACTGTATATATATATATATATATATTTTTTTTCTTCTCTAGGAGACATGCCTGGAACTTCTTCCGCCACGGCTCAGGCCGGATTAACCATTAAGCAAAATAAGCCCGTGCTTAGGGCATCAAGGGAAGGGGGGCACCACAGAAATTTTCCATTGTCGGATTTACCATGGATTTATTATACTATTATAATCGCGGCTTATAGCCTATAAGCTGTTGAAAACTGAATTATATATATTCATATATAGTATTTATTTTTTTTCATTGTTTGAATTTGTAGTGAACAACAACCCTTTTGAGAGAATAAATATATTTCGTTGTAATCACACACTTTACGCTTTGCGTTATTATTTTGTTTATATCAAATCTTTGAGCGCCATATTAAAAATACATATAGATTAAATATTTTCGTGTGCTATAGGAAGTTATTCTGAACGTGTGATTTGTGCATATAATATTAAATATATATTTTACATAATCATTTGGTATTGTTTTACAGAAAGATTTAGGTTTATAGAATTGTAATATAAATTAATATTAAAATAAAAGAAACTATAAACTCTCTATATTGCTGTTGTATCAAGTGATGTTTATCACGGCCATTATAATAATATATACTGACCTAAGTTAATTAGCGTTGAAGAAGTTTATCTGTTGCTCTCTCTTCTTCTCTAGGGTAAGTCTATGAAGTGTACTTTATTTGTATATATAACAATATTTTATCATACACGTATCTTTATTTTATAATTTATTTATCTATTGTCATAACAGTATAAAAGAATTTAGATTGTAATAACCAGAGTGAATAATTTGTAATGTATATATAACATCAAACGTAGTTAGGACAATTTAGGCCCTAAGCAAATGTTCATATTTCCTATAATTAAATATTGTGTTTTAAATAAATAAATAAATGTAAATATAAAATGTGGCTCGTTAATAGTGAAATGTTAATATTGATATTTTTATAGATTGCGTATTATTAATTCTAATGTTAAGTATTTTTATTTTATAGGTTTCGGTTCCTTCTTTCGGTTCCTTCTTTTGGTTCCTTCTTTCGATTTGATTTGTATTCAACATTTCGAGTTGATATTTCGGTTGAGTTATATTTAATTGCCACTTATATTTAAATTGCCACTTTGGTTGTGTACGGTTCCCATTTTGTCTTTCTGAGAATAAAAGAACAAAGCCAAGATTGTGATATGTGTAACTGTGTTGATTGCCACATAATATACAAATAAAATATTCTTTTTATTTCTGTATTTTACAGACCCCAAGAACCAAGATGAAACGTGTTCAGTTAAGTGGTGCACAAAAGCGAAAACTATCAAAAGAGAAACAAGAGAAGACTTTGGATTTAGAGTCCAAGACTGCAAAGCTGACTGATTTCTTCACACAAGTTCCACGACCACAACGTCAACATGATATACCGATTCTGAATCAAAACCAATCTCCGTCATCAGAAGTGGACACAAATACCACTTTGATCACTTCAAAATCAAAATATGATGACGTTGGAATCACCGAGGTGTCACAAGCAGGTTCATCTACCACATGTCTCACTACTGATCTCACTTTGCCTGTAAATTCTCTTGATACCTCTACTGCAAATGTTGATTCAAGTTGCTTTACAAGACATTCTGGGGTTGAAATAATTGCTGAAAATGAAAGTTTAGTGGACCATGGTGATGGTGGTGAAATGAATCAGTCTGCAGAAGATGAAGTAAATATAGCAAAAGATCCAGGGTTGTGGCTTGATTTCTCTGCTGATGATGTGGCTTATTGGATTGCTTGTGGACCCAGTGACTGTCAACACCACAATGGGCCATTTGACAAGTCTTACCGGCATTTCAGTAGTGGCAAACCAGCAAGATACTGTTCACAAAAACTTTTCGTTGGGACAAAAGCCAATGGTGAGAAATACAAGAGAGAGTGGTTATTGTATTCACCATCAACAGGATCAGTTTACTGTTATGTTTGTAAACTGTTTGCTCCTAAAAATGTCTCACATTTTGTTATAAGAGAAGGGTTCAGTGACTGGCGAAATACTATTGTAATTGATCATCATGAAAAAAGCACTACTCACCGAGACTCTATGCTAACATACTTAACTCGCAGACAAGGTGCGGGGTTGGGACAACAGTTGGAAAAACAAATTCAGGAAGAGTGTGATTACTGGGAACATGTCTTGAGGCGTGTCATAGCTGTTATTTGTACGTTAGCTGAACGTGGCTTGTCTTTTCGAGGAACAGAAGAAAGATTTGGATCATTGCAGAATGGGAATTTTTTAGGGCTGCTTGAGCTCATAAGCCGGTTTGATCCATTTTTAGCAGGTCACATTTTGAAATATGGAAATTCTGGCAAAGGAAATCCTTCTTACCTGTCCAAAACCACCTGTGAGGAACTCATTCAACTAATGGCTCAAAAGGTCCACGCACTCATTGTTGACGAAGTAAAATCTTCTGGTTATTTTAGTTTGTCAGTTGATTCAACACCAGATCTATCACATATCGATCAGTTAAGTGTTGTACTTAGGTACTTAAAAGATGGACAGCCTATTGAACGCTTTTTAACCTTTCTGAAAATGAAAAGCCATACTGGTGAGGAAATGGCAAATCAGGTGTTGCAGTACTTACGTGAAGTTTGTAAGCTAAACTTTTCAAAATGTAGGGGTCAATCTTACGACAACGCTGCCAACATGTCTGGGCGTTATAAGGGGATGCAGCAAAAAATTTTAGAAACAAACAAGTTTGCTATATATGTGCCCTGTGCAGCCCATTCACTAAATCTGGTAGGCCGAAGTGCTGTTGACTGCTGTCAAGAGGCGGTTAATTTCTTCTCTACAGTGCAGTTGCTCTATACCTTTTTTTTAGCCTCAACCAGCAGGTGGGAAATTCTTAAAGGTTGTATTGGAAATGAAAGTGTCTTAAAATCCCTCTCTGATACCAGATGGGAGGCACATGCTATGGCAACAGCAGCAATTTTGAAATCTTTCCTTAAAATTTTAGAAGCGTTAGAATGTATAGCTGAAGACCAGTCACAAAAGGGAGACACTAGAAGAGAAGCAAATAATATTGCAAATAAGATGCAAGAGCTAGAATTCGTTTTTATGTTGAATTTTTGGGATGAGATTTTGCAAAATTTTCATAGAGTAAGCAAAGTTCTACAGAATAAGGATGTGAACTTAAAAACATGTGCAGATCTGTATGGATCATTAGCTGACCAACTGTGCACTTCACGAGATGAATTTGAAAGATATGAAGCAGCTACAAAGGAAATGCTACCAGATGTTGATTACAAGGCAGCTCAAACTCGCAAACGTATCAGAAAGAAGGTACCCAATGACGGAGATGCACCAGAAGTATATCTGAATGCCAGAGATAAATTTCTTATCACCACCTTTTACACAATTGTTGACAAACTTGAAACTGAGATGAGAAGAAGAGGAGAGATATACAAAGAAATAGCAGAGAGATTTTCTTTTCTAAGTGATGTGCCACATAATGTCACCACTTCATCATCTACTGAAATTGAAAGGTATTCTCAGGGTTGTAAAAAGATGATTGATGCTTACCCAGAGGACTTGAACACTAATTTCTCTGCTGAGCTTCAGCAGTTTCACTCATATGTGTGCCATAAGTTCAGTGCAAAAAAAAATGTAAAAACAAGATTCAGTCATGCTGAACTTTATAAAATAATTGTAGAAGACAATATTGAGTGTGCCTTCCCAAATGTAGAAATTGCCTTTCGTATATTTTTAACATTAATGGTCACAAATTGCTCAGCTGAGCGTTCATTTTCTCAGTTGAAGTATATTAAAAATACCAACAGAACAACTATGCAACAAGGCAGGCTGGATGCCTTATCTCTACTAAGTATAGAAGCAGATGTGTTACGTAAGATTAGTTTTGAGGATCTGATCAAAGACTTTGCAATTAAAAAAAGTAGGAGAAAACTTTTCAAATATAAATGAAGTGGAAGTATACAAAAATAAACATTATTTTCCATCTTACTGTAAGTTTTGTTTCATTTCAAAAAATAAAATTTTATTTTATGGTTTATTTTTGTTTATATTTTGAATTACATATATATGGGGCACCAAAATCTTTTAAGTGCTTAGGGCCTCTAAAGGTCTTAATCCGGCCCTGCCACGGCTACTCAATCCATTAAGGTCGCATTTTCCAAATCCAGGATCACTTTAACATATTGTTTCCCAAAGCATTCGGGAAGCAATATGTTAAAGTGATCCCTCCTGGGAAGCAATATGTTAAAGTGATTAACACTGGGAAGCAATATGTTAAAAAGAGAACGGTTGGTTGGTTAGAAAGAGGTTGGTAATCTAGGAGATTGCTTCCTGGGAAGCAATATGTTAAAGTGATCTCAACAATTTATTATTTATAGCAAACATATAATAAATAGGGAACTATTATTTACATAGGATAAAATTTGAATGCCCGGTTAGGTCAAATGTACGCCATGACGATTGGTTAGGTTTAGTCGTGATATTTTCGTTGGTTAGGTCAACTGTACGCCCTTGACGATTGGTTAAGTTTAGTCGTGATAGTTACGTTAGTTTTAACGAAAATATCAGACTAAACCTGACCAATCGTCAAGGGCGTACAGTTCATTCAATGAACCTAACTTGGCATATATATATATATATATATATAAAACAAGCGATAACAAGCGATAATGTAAGGTTGTTAGGCATTGAATTACAAGTGAACAATGATTGCATATTGATTGTAAACTGCTATTTACCATATAACAACGGCAGTAATCTAGATGAATACATTGATTTGCTGTACAAAATTAAGTCATTATCAGATAACCCCAAATATTCTCACTGTATAATAATGGGACATTTTAACGCACATGTGAACTCGGAATTCTTTATAGAATTGGGTAACATGTGCGAGTCGGCCAATTTAAGTATAAGTGATGTAGATGTATTAGGGGTAGCCAGTGGTAATTTTACATACGTTAGTGATATGAGTGGTACCACCAGGTGGATTGATCATTGTCTCACTAGTAATAATCTAAAGGATCGAATTGTTAGAGTTCATATTCTGTATGATTTCCTTCTTTCTGATCATAGACCATTATAAATATTAATTAACGTTACTAATTTATGCGCAACACGACTTAACAAGAACTCAGTAGGTAAGAATAATCGCGTCGATTGGTCCAATGTTACGATGCAGCAGAGAATAGAATACAAAGACAGAACAAGTCACCTCTTTAATAATTTAGAAATTTTGCATCTTGCCTGTAGTAATCCTTGCTCAAATGATTCTCACTGTAAACTCATAGATAGGTATTATAGTAAGATAATATCCCTGTTAAGAGAAGCAGGAAGCCCCCTGATTAAATCTTACAACTATCATACTAAGGTTATTCCTGGATGGAATAATTTTATTGCCCCCCCTGAAAGGGAATCGAAAGACGCCTATGATTTGTGGTGCCTTCATGGTAGACCCAGATTAGGACCAGTATACATGAATATGTGTAGAAGTCGGGGTCAGTATAAGGCGGCCATAAGGCGATATAAACAGAAAGAAGAGTCTATTCGAGCATCAAAAGCCTGTGAAGCTCGCATAAATAACGATAATAACAAATTTTGGAAATTTGTTGAGAATCAAACGGGTGTCAAAAATGTCCTCCCTCCGACAATCGATGGATGGGGTGTCGGGGCAGGATAAAATTGCAAAGCTGTGGAAAAAACACTATTCTAACATTCTTAACAGCGTGAGTAGGGATAATCTTAAGATAGATTGCAGCGAAGCGATTGTGGGAGGGACAATGGAAAATACTTTGATATCATTTTCTGAAGTAAAGAGGTTAATTAAAGAGTTAAAGACTGGTTCTGCGTCAGGGGTAGATGACTTATCGAATGAGCACTTAAAATATACAAATGACGTAGTATGTCTGCATATATCATTGCTCCTATCAGCCATGCTTGCTCATAGCTATATCCCTGCAGAGTTCATGAGGGTATATATCTTGCCCCTGGTCAAAAATAAGTACGGAGACATTCTGTCCAGCAATAATTACAGGCCTATTGCTGTCGCTTCCTGCTTCTCGAAACTACTAGAAAAACTCTTGTTACGCCGATTAAATGATTTCCGATGGACATCTCCTAATCAGTTTGGCTTTAAAAGGTCCCACTCAACTGACCTGTGTATCTATGTACTTAAAGAAACAATATCTAAATACACTGACAGTAATTCAACTATTTATAGCTGTTTCCTAGATATAAGTAAGGCATATGATAGAGTGAACCACAATATTTTATTTAAAAAACTAGAAAACAGGAAGGTTCCCATGTGATTATTAAATTTATTGAAATTTTGGTATTCCCACCAATCTTTCACTGTTAGGTGGGACAATGTACTATCCGAGTGTTTTGGCTCCTCTTGCGGGGTGAGACAAGTCTCCTTGCTCTCCCCTATGCTGTTTAATGTGTATATCGACGGATTAATTGCTTCACTTAATGAGGCAACAGTGGGATGTTGTATAGATAACACAAGGATAAATAACTTAGTTTATGCCGATGATATGGTGTTAATAAGTCCCCTGGCTACAGTCTTCAACAAATCGTTGGAGATGGGCCAGGTGCCTGGTGACTGGAGGGAAGCCAACGTGACCCCTATCTTTAAGAAAGGGGATCACGAAAGTCCAGGGAACTATCGTCCCACTAGTCTCACTTCAGTTGTAGGTAAATTATTAGAAGGGATAATAGCTGATAGGATCGTTGACCATTTGGATTCCTACAAGCTGCTTGGGGACTCCCAACATGGGTTTAGACGGCATAGGTCGTGTCTCACCAACTTGCTCGAGTTTTTCCACGTCATGTTGAGTGAGTACGATAAGAGTAGGGCGATTGATATACTTTATCTCGACTTTCAGAAAGCCTTTGATAAGGTACCTCACCGCCGGCTAATGGCGAAAGTGCGCGCGCTGGGTATCGGTGGGGAAATAGGTAGGTGGATTGAAAACTGGCTGAGGAATAGGCGGCAGAGGGTGGTAATTAAAGGGGCTAGTTCGGGTTGGGCCTCGGTCACTAGTGGGGTTCCTCAGGGTTCCGTTTTGGGGCCGCTGTTGTTTATCATTTATATAAATGATATCGACGGTGGCATCGTCAGTCGGATCGCCAAATTCGCTGATGACACCAAGCTTGGGGCCAATGTTGGGACGCCCGAAGCGATCGAGGAACTGCGTGCGGACCTAGGTAGGATAGGAGAGTGGTCCGAAGAATGGCAAATGCCGTTTAACTTGGGTAAATGCAAAGTGATGCACATTGGCTACGCCAATCCCAAGTCGGACTACTCGATGTTGGGTAGTAATATCGAGGTGACTGATTTAGAAAAGGACTTGGGTGTGCTAATTAGCAGCGATCTTAAGTTTACGAAACAGTGTGTAGAGGTGGAAAAGAAAGCCCAGAAACTATTGGGTTATATCAGGAGGCAATTTCAGTTTCGGAACAAGGAGATTGTGCTCTCACTGTACAATTCCCTTATTCGGCCGCACCTGGAGTATGCTGTGCAGTTCTGGTCGCCCACCCTCAGGAAAGATATTGAGAGGCTGGAGCGAGTGCAGGCGAGGGCCACAAAGTTAATCCCTTCCATTAGGCATATGGGCTACAATCGACGGTTACGCGCCCTGAACTTGTTTTCGCTTGAAACTCGGAGGCTGCGCGGTCAACTGATCGAGGTTTTCAAGCTCTTACGCGGGTTCAACGATGTCGATTTTAGAAGTATGTTTAGTTTAAATGATAACCCAACTCGCAACAATGGTTGGAAGTTGGATTTGAAACGGTTTAGGACTAGTGTGTGTGGGAATTACTTTACGTATAAGATCTGTGACACATGGAACAGGTTACCTTCGGAAGTTGTGAACAGTTCCTCTGTGGATCAGTTCAAGAAAAGGGTAGACGAAATCTTGCACACTATTTGAGTGTGTAAAGACATTTAGGACCTCAGTCTGCGGAAATTTCTTTTCCTATAAAATAGTTAATATCTGGAACCAACTTCCCTCAGAGGTTGTTTCCAGTCAAAGTGTAAATGTGTTTAAAAATAGGCTAGACAAAGTACTGAATACTCTCATAGTTTAAGACTAAAACATAAGAAAACTCTGCAGGAGATCGCTTGCACGGTGTCTCTGTGAGCAAGCTAAATATAGAGCTATTTATATATTCTCCACTTTCCTGTAAAATTTCCTTGGCTACTTTTCCAGGGTCAAGGTATTTTCTTCAACCTTTTTCCGTACCGGCCTCTGGCAGGGAGGGAGCGGAGGGTGGGGAGAGAGCCTTCTACTTTTCTATCCAGTTTTCTACTACTGCTAGGATAGTTGAAAGAAAAATAAACTTTTACAAAATTTTCCCTGGCACCCGTTGCCATTGGTACCTCCTCGGTATGGGCCGCAAGGCCTTTTGAGGTACTTCTTTTCCTTGTAACTCCTTGTAACTCTGTTAAAGGTCTGGATCGGCTACTAAAAGTCTGCGAAGTGTATTCGCAGAAACATGATATTCTTTTTAATGTTACAAAAACTAAGGTTATGCAATTTCATCCTAAAAGCTGTAATCAGCCAGCTGATATACGGTTTAAAATGAATGGTGAAGTAATTGAGGAAGTACAAGAGTTTAAGTATTTGGGTCAAACTATTACCAGCTCCTTGAGTGATGACTCGGATATAAGAAAACAATCTCGAAGCCTGTGTGCTAAAGCGAATATGACTATAAGGAACTTTCGATTCTGTACAAGTGAAGCTAAAGACACTCGCTTTCATACTTTCTGCAGTAACATATACGGACAGCGACTCTGGGTGAATTATAAAAAAGGTTCTGGCAGAACCCTAAATTTGCTGTACAACAGGTCTTTTAGACTCTTACATAAATTACCCCCGAGATGCTCAGCTTCGCAAATGTTTGCTACCCGCAAGGTCCCGAGCTTCCCGGAGGTAACAAGACGTGCTCAACACAGTCTAATGCAAAGAATTAAAAAATCAACCAACCCGATCATCCAAGCTATCCATGAGTCCTGCCATTTATCCTCGGTCTTCTAAGCTATGGACTTCTTGATACGAAAACGTCTGTCTGTAGCTCCACTTAACTTCGACATTACATTATTATTTCTAATCAATTGTATATATTTCTATCCTTAGCAGTGGCGGCTCGTCGGTAGGCACTGCGGAACTGAACTGCAGCACCCCTAAATTTTTTATTTACAATTGAAATAATCAAGAACAATATAAGGATGAGCTCACTGAATAACTTTTTCAATAACTTTTGAAACTTTTATTCATTGCTCAATGCTCATCCTTTTATTTCAGTAATTATTTCAACCCATTCTTAGAGAGAGCACCCCTAGAATTTTTAGTCACGAGCCGCCACTGATCCTTAGTATATGAACTGTCATTGTATTAATAATATTTGTCATATGGACTATAGTCTGCCAATAAACCTTTTAATTTTAATTTTAATTTTCATATAATATATATATATATATATATATCGAAACCTACGGTAAAATTATTGAATACCGGGTTAGGTTAACTGTACGCCCTTGACGATTGGTTAGGAATAGGTTACGGTCGTGTATATTTTCGTTAAAACGCGGGATATTTTTGCTACCCTCACGAAGGGTAGCAAAAATAAATGAATGCCCGGTTAGGTTAAATGAAGGTTAATTCGCTAGTTTTAACGAAAATATCACGACTAAACCTAACCAATCGTCAAGGGCGTACAGTTGGCCTAACCGGGCATTCAAATTTTATCCTATGTAAATAATGGTTCTCTATAAACCTTATCCTAAATATTAGGAAGCAATATGTTAAAGTGATTAACACTGGGAAGCAATATGTTAAAGTGATATACACTGGGAAGCAATATGTTAAAGAGAGGTTCCTGGGAAGCAATATGTTAAAGTGATCCCAAATCCATTCCATACGCTCATAATGACCGAAAGAAAATTGATCTTCACCGGAAGGTGGCAGAGATGATCTGCATCGATCGTCAGTCCTTCGCATGTGTCGAACGGGTAAGATTTAGGTTACTACTTCAGGCTGCCGATCCGAAGTACACGATTCCTTCTGGGAAGTTTTTCAGGACGAACCTTATTCCAGACATGGTAGGCAAGGTGAACTGCAAGATCGAGGAATTGATGTCATAAATGAAGGAAGAGAAGAGGAAATTCTCCTTCGCCACGGACATATGAAGCAGTCGAGCAAGTGACTCATATATAGCTTGGCCTGTCACTTCGTCAGCCCAAACTTCGTGCGCAAAAACACCATGTTGAATGGCTCTCTCTTCAACGAGGATCATACAGCAGAAAAAATTTCCGCCAAAGTTCAAGAAATGATTCAAAGTTGGGGATTGTCCGAAGAAGACACTTTTATGATCATGAGAGATAATGCAGCTAACATGCGAGCCGCTTTCAAACAAACAGGAATGGATAGTTTCGGTTGTTTGGCTCATACACTCCAACTGGTGATAAAGGATGGCTGCTTGAACCTCCCGAGTGTGGCTAATCTTTTGACAACGGCTCGGAAAATCGTCGGTCATTTTTGCCACTCTCCGCAAGCGACGCAATGCCTACATTAAATTCAAAGCAGACTTAACTTGCCTCAACTGAAGCTGATTCAAGATGTGCCAACCAGATGGAATTACACGCTGGAAATGTTGCAGCGACTCCTTTCCCAAAAGCAAGCTATCATTGAATATGACGTCGAATGGCCCCTGGAAAATACGTTGACTTCAACGCAATGGAAGCTTATGGTCAAGCTTATTGACGTGCTTGCTCTCTTCAAAACTGCAACGCTCAAAATCAGTGGTGGAAAACTCGCTTTTAGCAGAAGTTTTACCTACAGTCAAATCTCTGCCAAAAGAAATCTGTGCAGCGTGCTCAGTGAATGATGCTGGTGTCAAGATTCTGAAGAGCCAGCTGGGCGATTCTTTCGAACAGAGATTTCGAGAGCATAATTCAAATGAGAAACTGCTGCTAGCCACAACAGTTGATCCCCGATTCAAAGGAGCTGGGCTGATAGACGACGACATGCGAGAAAAGGCCAAGGAATTGTTGAGACAAGAGATACGCAGTCACATGGAGGGGGCCCAACGAGTGTATTGGAGGTGCAATTGCCGTGAAACGCCGCCGAAGTGGCCAGGTTTCTCCGTCCAAGAAAATCGCTCTTTGGGAAAACCTTTCCGATTCAGAAGGTAGCGATCTCGACGATCACGTTCGTTCTATTCTAGTTGAAGAACCCCAAACAAGGGATACGGACACGAGGTTCACTGTCCCAGACGCACGAGTGGAAGCAGCCCTGGGCGCCTATTGGTCGCAACCTCGGATCGCTGGGGATAGGGATCCGTTCATTTTCTGGCGAGAACATTATGCTGATTTTCTGGAGATTGTCAAAGTTGCTGAGAAGTGCATGAGCTGCCCCTCTGGATCAGTTTACTCTGAACGGCTTTTCTCAACGGCTGGAGATGTTATCAATGCGAAACGAGCCAACATCACCTCAATCAACG
>JAJOZX010014353.1:0-35000 GCA_023014485.1 Bathynomus jamesi
CTATTTATACTACTCTACTACTACTACTACTCTACTAACTAATAATAATAATAATAATTGCATTATTTGCTTAAATTAATATGTATGTAAAGAACACATAAAGTCATAATGTATGACAAGGGCTGTTTTAACATCTTCGCACATCTAAGGTTATATGACAGAGGGCCTACACTTTACGCGGATCCGAACCACTGTCGGTAACAATCTGGATCCAGATGACTGTCTCCCATCTAAATACTGTACTGCTCAGACCCCAGTTGTGCTTAAATGCGCTGATCACGAGAAGTGATATTACGACACCGGCACGACGTAGCTCACACAGTCGTGTGTGTGTGTGTATATTATATATATATATATATATATATGCTAAAAATTTTAATTACTGAAATAAAGGAAAAGCATGCTTCGCAACGAAATTTTCATATCAATTACAAAACTGTTCTTTATTTTACTTTTTTACACAAACATCAAAAAATAATTATTTACGAAATTAGTTTAGGTCACACCATATATTATATATATATATATATATATATATATATATATATATATATATGAATGATTGGGGTTGTTTAACCGCCTTCGCAACATCTAAGGTCATATGACGGAGGGGACCTACAGCTTTACGCGGGATCCGAATCACGGGTCGCTACATAATCTGGACACGGAGGACGGTCGCCCATCCAACTACTACTCAGACCGAATGTCGCTTAACTTCGCTGATCAACGGGAAGCGGTATATATATATATATATATATATATATATTATATATATAGAGAGAGAGAGAGAGAGAGAGAGAGAGAGGAAGGAAGTAGAAGTAATCATATGCAGCACGTAAGTAATGTGTACAATACGCAAAAATAGTCGTCAGACAATGTGTGTATGAGTAAATTGAGACCTGTTGGCTGGCAATGTGGACTGTTTTAGAGTTCCTGAAAGCCGTGTGGTACAGTATATTGAAACTGAAAATTATTATTAGTATTATTATTATTATTATTATTTATTTCCTTTCAGTCTTAGTTCTGTTTTTACTTTTAATTAATACTAATTTTATTGCGGAATTTTTTTTTTTTGGGGGGGGGGGGTTTCTGACGTAAAATTTTTCACTTTCACTTTTTAATTTATTTTGGCTGTACAATTATTTAATTTTTAAAATTGTGGATTCATAACTTCAAACTTGAATTTATGAAGTCTGGAATTAAATAAACGATAAGTAGTTTGATATTTGTTCGTTTCATCTATTGTTTAAATTTACACCCCCGTCAATCCGATTTCCATTTTCTAATTCACATCTCTCTCTCTCTCTCTCTCTCTCTCTGTCTAAGGTAACAAAATATATATATATATATATATATATATATATATATATATATATATATATATATATATCAAGTGTTTCATTACTTTCAAATTTTAGGCCTATACGATTGCGTTTCAAAAGCTTACTATCGCTATTATATCAGACATTGCTCTTCTGAACACTCCAACTGCATGTCTCCATCTTTATGAAACTCATGCAGTACCAATCTTTCTACACATTCTCATTCTTTTTCTGTCCAATTCTCGAACTTACGGAATATTGATAATTTGAATCTTTCATCTAATCAGCCAATCAACTCTGGAACATTCTTCCTCAATCCTCTCTTCCGCCTGTCTATGACTTCCGATCTTTCAAACGTCGAGTATATAGACATCTCGAAAATCCTAGATCTTGATTTTGGGTATCAACTTCTTCCTCAATGGGGGAGCTTTTCTGCGGACATTCGCCTCTGGCCATTCCTACCTGTAAAGTACAACGCGGCGATTGTGGTTGCTTCAGGCATAATGACGTAAAAATGTGAACGATGCATCCATATAAAAGGTTGGAAAATACTATATTTCGTGCTTCCGCTGAGACGTATCGCGTAAATTTTGAATGGGCCTGTTTTTACAACCAAGGAATATAACCGCACATATTTATATATACACATTTCTCATAATTATCCTTTTAATTTATTTTATATCAATGTAAACCTCTCTCTCTCTCTCTCTTCTCTCTCCTCTCTCTCTCTCTCTCTCTCTCTCTCTCTCTCTCTTAATATTGGTTTTAAATTAACAATGACGGAATAAAAAAAAATAATTACGCTAAAAATCATGTCAAACGGGTTGATTCACTTCTCTTAACATTTTTATATATTTGTTATATATATATATATATATATATATATATATATATATATATATATATATATATATATATGATATTGGAATAAATAATTAACCAATATATACATTTAGCAGCGTCCCTACATCTGCATCGCAAAAAAATTCATCTAAAAAATAATCCAGAGCGCCCTATATTTTCCAGGATAATTCAACTAAATAATGGTTATCTTTGTATTCAATTGTGTTTTCAAAATTTTCTGTCATTAACTGGTCTTCATCGGAGTGAATATTATCATAAATACCTACAGATTCAAGCAGCCATAGTGTTTGTAAACCTTGATCTAAAATGTCATCTGTAACAGTTTAATTAATATATTCTGTGCTGATAGTATTGTTTAATTTGTTTGCATTTTATAAGATTCACTCGTCAAAAGGCACAGAATTTATAATGTGGAGTATATTGTTTACCAATTGCTATATATATATATAAAAGTTTTGCAAAGTGGGAGTCTTAGTACTGTGATTAAACTCACCATTTAAGCCTGACTTTGGTGGTTCTAGATTTAGTACTTTAGTTGTTTGAATTTTAAAATTAGTCTTAAGTTGTTTTTGGGAATGAGTTTTTGGTGTGTCTCAGGTATTAACTGTGGTCTGAGACTGTGGATGAAATTTTGCTTGTTTTGTAAATTGACAGCACTGTAGGAAATTCAGATCTTTGTTCATCTAACGTTGGATAAATATCTACTATCTTTCGTTAGAAAAGGTAGGCCCAAAGCTGAAAGAGGGCTGTTGTTAACATCCCGTAAATCCAAGGCCTACTTTTGTACGAGATAGACTCGCTATAGGTGCTTTGGTAACTCCAAAATAATACAACTCTTCCACGTATGCTGATAGGCCTAACCTAGGCTGGCTTAAGAATAAGCTGGGTATCACTATCAATTCTGTAATCATAATAACCTGATTAAAGTCCTGATTATTATTTCACAGATTTATGTGTGTAATTTTGATAAAGTTGTTGGGGGTCAACCCTTCACTGAAAACAGTTATTCAGTTTGTGCTGTAGCCTGCAGGTCTAAGCTTAATTAAAAGAAAGTATAATTATATATTTAAAAAAATGTTTTATATGGTTTTACAACATATACACAATAATTTCTTTTTTAAACTATATAGCTACTTATTTTCTACGTAAATGGATTTTCTATTGGATAAGAGGACGGGGAAAGGCAAGAAAAACAATTTTTTTTGGCGCCACTATAAACTAGCAAGCATCTACATTATCATACATTTTAAGTCCAACAAACCAAAGCCTAAGCTACACTTGAACTCAACGAGAAAATACACACATTTCATTTGAGATTATCTGAAGTTAGTCTCCATAGTGTACTGTATTGTATAATCAATCCAAAAACACAATAATTAGCCATACATCCTTAACTGTTCTAAAATGAGCACCTAATTAGTTCCAATCTAGATGTAATGAAAACAACGGTGGAAGTTCCATCTGATGATGTGAAGCTTTTCCCTTCAATAAACAATGACTCTGCACCACTTATACTCAAAGGCAGTTTACTGAGGACTATAATATGCCTTAAATTTATATACATGTCAAAACTAAGATCTTTATACATGAAAACTATGTCAATATTATTATCATTATCACATCAAAACTATGTCAATATTATTATCATTATCATGCAAATTTTTAACTATTAGTAAATTTCTAATTTGACAATTTCAGTAAACAGCTAAAAGAATATTAAAAAAATATGCACAGTCAGTTATAAATAGCTTTACATTTATAAACCAATATTGAAATAAACTATATATTTATTCAGATAAGGCCGAGGGAAGTAAATATTCACATTTTAATTTCATTTTAAATTTGTTTACAATCAGTGAAGTTATCAGTTTGGAAGGAAGAACACCTGGAATTACATCGTTCAGGCTATTCTTTTGAACGAAGCTTCATTTGCACATTTATTTATTTATTTTTTCCTTTGGGTTTGATGTATGGACAGAAAGGAGACAGAAAGGAACCCAGCTCGAATCTTGTGCGATTTGTAGAGTAAAGGTTATTTATATGGGGCATACCCAGACTAGAATACTTTTGGACATGTGTTTATACGAAATATATATAATATATATATACTGTATATATATATATATAATATATATATATATATATATATATATATTATATATAAATATATATTACCCTTCGTGCAGAGTGAAGTACACGAATGGTTCCTCATTTTCCTTAAAACAATTGTGAATAGAAAACGCAGCAGCTGCCATTCAGAATGAAATGTTGATCAAATGAATTGAACGCTCGTTTCCACAGTAACAAGTTGGTCAAGTATCTACGAGTACCGTCATTAAATTATCTAATTCTTATATTATGAAGTATTGTGATAAAGGAGGCATATTTTTTACTATAGAGATTGTCCGCGGTAACGAGTTACGCGTTATTCAAATTCAGTAATAATGTGCTTTATTTTCAATAGTAAATTGATTACTGGCGAAGTTTTGAAAGCGTAAAAGATTTACAGTTCCTGAAACCTTTAATGTTGTTTAAAATGGCTTAAACAATTCAAAATTGTTGTCACTTCATTTCCTAAAGATTCGATTAATCTGTTGATCGATGTTGTCGTATCGCGAACGAAACGAAATTTTTTATTAAGCCTACCACAAAGCACAAATATTTAATTGTGGAAGAAAAACAAAATAGACCTCCCATTTTTAGAAACTAATACATATGTTTAAAGTTGGAATGTGAAATCGCAGCATTGAAATGGGTACAGTTTGTGATTTATGCAATTTCATAATTTAGAAAATTAGTACTGTATAACAAAAAACTTGTATGAATTTAGTTAAAAA
Source organism: Bathynomus jamesi (assembly GCA_023014485.1). Lineage (NCBI taxonomy): Eukaryota > Metazoa > Arthropoda > Malacostraca > Isopoda > Cirolanidae > Bathynomus > Bathynomus jamesi. The sequence continues at coordinate 5,024 of JAJOZX010014353.1, forward strand.
AAAAGTATTGTGAAGGGTTCATTTATTGTACTGCCGTGTAACCATGCCGCACATATATACATTTTAACTGCAAACAACACAGTATAATTAATGTAAAGAACGACGCTTGTATAGAAGAACGTTCCGCACAAGATGAGGAGGGAGAACGAACAAATGAAAAATGAGGTAACCACCAGGGAATCGAACCCGTGATCTTCCGATTGCCGGTCAGATATGCTATCCACTACACCATGGGCCTCGATTAATCAGAAGTCGTAATTCTCCTACATACGAGCAGAAACCAATGTGCGGCATGCGGGAGGTGCCCCCTCAGGGCATTGGTTTCTGCCAGCCAACAGGTCTCAATTTAGTCATACACACATTGTCTGACGACTATTTTTGCATATTGTACACATTACTTATACTGCGTATGATTACTTCTACTTCCTTTTCTGTGTCTGTATATATATATATATATATATATATATACCGCTTCCCGTTGATCAGCGAAGTTAAGCGATATTCGGTCTGAGTAGTAGTTGGATGGGGGACCGTCCTCCGCGTCCAGATTATGTAGCGACCTCTGGTTCGGATCCCGCGTAATGCTGTAGGTCCCCTCCGTTATATGACCTTAGATGTTGCGAAGGAGGTTAAACAACCCCAATCATTCATATCTATATATGGTGTGACCTAAACTAATTTCGTAAATAATTACTTTTTGATGTTTGTGTAAAAAAGTAAAATAAAGAAAAGAGTTTTGTAATTTATATGAAAATTTTGTTTGCCAAGCATGCTTTTCATTTTATTTTCAGTAATTAAAGTTTTTATGCAATGTGTGTGTGTGTGTGTATATATATATATATATATATATATATAATACACATGACTGTGTGAGCTACATCGTGTCCGGTGTCGTAATACTACTTCTCGTTGATCAGCGCATTTAAGCGACACTGGGTCTGAGCATTACAGTATTTAGATGGGAGACAGTCATCTGATCCAGATTGTGTACCGACCAGTGGTTCGGATCCCACGTAAAGCTGTAGGTTCCCTCTGTCATATGACCTTAGATGTTGCGAAGCAGGTCAAACAGCCCTTGACATTACATTATGACTTTATATGTTCTTGTACATACATATTAATTTAAACAAAATAATGCAATTATTATTATTATTATTATTAGTAGTAGTACTAGTAGTAGTAGTAGTAGTAGTAGTAGTAGTAGTATAAATAGCTTTATATCCAATGTCTATGTCAGTCAAAAAATAAATAAACAGTATTTGTGAAAAAGTATTAATTTCATTTTCTATTTCATGTATGAAAGCCATTTATATCGAGTATCGACCGCCGTGTCAATTAAACGGTGAAGTGATGCTTGGGCGGTTTTATCACGTCGTACAAAGTAATGTCGACGTGGATGTAGACTCTATCACATGCGAGTTTAGCGTTTTGCACCGTAGAACTTAAAGACAATATATATTTTTCCTGTACTAATATGATTATACGTTTCGTATTGTTTCAATATATTTAAAATAACTATATATTTTTCCTGTACTAATATGATTATACGTTTCGTATAGTTTCAATATAATTAATATAACTATATATTTTCCTGTACTAATATTTTGTTAATACTATGCTTTGTATGATTATATATTTAATATGACTGTGTATATATATATTTTTCTAATATTTTGTTAATACTATGTTTTGTATGATTATACATATTTAATATAACTGTATATTTTTCCTGTATTAATAATTTGATAATACTATGTTTTGTATATTTTCAATATAATTAATATAACTATATATTTTTCCTGTACTAATATATTGATCATACTATATTTTGTATATTTTCAATATATTTAATATAACTGTACTTTTTCTGTATTAATATTTTGATAATGCACCGTTTTCTATGATTATGTATCTTCCATTCTATTATTTGATCATATATATGTCCTTTGTATATCCATTAATTCAGCTAAATAATCAGAACGATGTATTGGTGTTTTATTTATTCCTTGTACACAATTATATCATTTGTTTCTAAAGCGGATTTCAGAATAATTAATTAATTGCTATTTGTCAAATCGATCTTCTAAGCGAACTGGAATATATGGATTAATTAAATACATAGCGCAATACTCAGCCTTCTAAGTCAACTGACGGATGAATATATGGAATAATTAAACAGATATTGCTATCTGGCAACTCAGCCTTCTAAGCCAGATGACAGAAGCATATAAGGATTAATTTAATAAATAAAGAAATCTGGCAACTCAGCCTTCTAAGCCAACATTAATATATGAATATATGGAATAATTAAACAGATATTGCTATCTGGCAACTCAACCTTCTAAGCCAACATTAATATATGATTTAAATAAATAATTAATGCTATCTGGCAACTCAGCCTTCTAAGCCAACTGGTTGAATAATATATGGAATAATTAAATGAATATTGCTACCTGGCAACTCAGCCTTCTAAGCCAACATTAATATATGGTTTAAATAAATAATTAACACTATCTGGCAACTCAGCCAACTGGCTGATTAATATATGGAATAATTTAATACATAGCGCAATCTGACAACTCAGCCAACTGGCTGATTAGGGGCCTATAAGAGAGCGGCGGGGTGGCTGAAGGACTCATATGAGTCTTCTTTCACCACCTTTCTCTACAAAAAAAAAAAAAATGGTGTCAATAATCCAGCAGGGTTGAAAGCACCTTAAACAGAAAAAAACAAAACAAAACATATGAGCTTGGCAGTAGCCAAGCGAACACCCTTCTTCTGGGTTCTCTCCACCTCTCTCTCTCTCTCTCTCTCTCTCTCTGCCCCTTTGGGGCGTGAGGCCGTCCCACCTTCTCCCCCAAAGAGGTTTTCCCTTAGGTTACGTATGCCCCTTTGGGGGGTTTCAGCTTGGGAGATAATTCTAAGTTGCAGACCCTTTCCAATCCCATTTTGGGGTTGGCAACAAAGGGTTGGCACTCTCCTTTGGGAGGTTCAGCTTGGGGGATGCCTCCAAGTTGCAACCCCTTGCAACCCCATTTTGGGGTTGGCAACAAAGGGGGGTGCCTTGCAAAAAAGGGGGATGGGGGTTGGCACCAAGGGGGGGGGGTGCCTTGCAACATTGCGGTCATACTACTTCCATTGATGATATCAGAAACTTAATAAGGTCTGTAAACTCTACATCCCCCAATATAATACTCTGCAGAGATTTTAATTTCCCATTTATAAAATACAAAAAGGTGGAAAGATATATATATATTATATATATATTACTGTATACACTAGGACAAGGGGGGCACAATAGAAGACCAGGAGCAAGCAAAAATGTTGATGGTTCTAACAAACGAATTTATGTTAACGCAATACATAAATGAAAACACAAGAAAAAAAAACCTTCCTGGATCTGGTATTCACGAATAACACGAAATTGATTGATGCTATAAAATAACTACAACTATTATCTCAGACGACAACATAATCGAGATATCAACAGATATGGTGACAACATTAAAAGACAATACTCATACTGAAGAAAGAAGCAAATTTGGGACTTTTAACTTAAACTCCAAGACTATAACTTGGGAAGAAATCAGATCCTATATGCCTCAAAGAGAGAAAAAATAGTTTTAGAGAATAAAACAACCGAAGAAATGCTAACAACCTTAGAAGAAAAGACGCTTCAAATTTTAGAACAATATGCTCCGAAAGCACAGCTAATATTCCGCAAAAGAAAGAGAGTAGCGGCGAAGTTAGTTAATTGCAGAGACAACAATACCAGGGAAGTAAAACAAGAAAAACTGGAGAGTATCGATTTGGAAATACAAACATACAGAGAGGGAAGAGGAAAAGGCGGTTGAAGTAATCAAGGAAAATCCAGAATACTTCTATATCTATGCCAAAAGGGAAACAAAAATGCGCGCCACTATCGGGCCCTCAAGGACAGGAAATAATGAACTAATGGACGATCAAAAATAAATATCTGAAACAGTGAGAGCCCAGTACGAATCAGTCTTCAGCACTCCAAAAAGTGACAAAGCGGTACCTGACAGATGCTTTCTTTTAAGAGAATTTACAAGGAGATTGTATAACAGATTTTGATTTTACCCCCAGAAGATATAGCACGAGTTATAAGACAACTGAAACCACATTCAGCTGCAGGTCCGGACAAAGAGAACGCATTATTGATTAAAAACTGCAAAAATAAAATAGCTACACCTTTATGCTGGATATAGAGAACATTCCTAGACACTGGGGAAATGCCGAGCATCCTGAAAAGAGCAAACATTGTCCCTATATATAAAGGAGGGGATAGATCTCAAGCAAAGAACCATATACCAGTATCACTGATGTCCCATCTCACCAAAGTATTTGAAAGAATAGTTAGAGAGAAAATCTATGACTTCTTGGAGACACTGGAAAGATTCAACGAGAATCAACACGGATTCCGATCAGGAAGATCGTGCCTATCACAACTTATAGAGCACTATAACACTGGAAAGCAATGAAAAATATGATGTCATATACACGGATTTTGCTAAAGCTTTCTCTAAATGTCATCATGGTACAATAGCGCATAAAATGAAACATATGGGAATAACAGGCAAAGTTGGAAAATGGATTTACAATTTCCTCAGAGAACGGCAACAGGTAGTAAAAATTCAAGGTATATCATCATCAGAATCGGAAGTACACAACTCAGTACCAAAAGGAACAGTATTGCCTCCACTCCTATTCATTATCATGCTAACAGATATAGCCAATGAAGTAACCAACAACATTATAGTAACATCCTTTGCAGACAATACAAAGATCAGCAGAAAAATCAGTGATGCAAAAGAGGTGGAGGCCTTACAGAAGGACACAAACAGAATATACAATGGTCAGAAGACAGCAACATAACATTTAACACCGAGAAATTTCAGCTCTTGAGATATGATAGAAATGAGGAACTCAGACAGCATATTATGCCCCAGATAGACGGGAAGTTCAGAGAAGCAAGAAAGCGATAGATTTATGGGTTATAATGACCGATGATGCGAAATTCGAAACACAAAATCAGTTAGCGATAAACAAAGCAAAAAGAGTTGCGGGATAGGTACTAAGAACTTTTAAAAGAAGGGACAAGAAAGTAATGATTCCCCTGTTGAAAACACTGATCATACCAAAACTTGAATACTGCTCAGTCTTGACATTCCCATATAAACAGGAAGAAATAAATAAACTAGAAGAAATTCAGAGACATTTCACAGCCAAGACTGATGGCTGCAAAGAACTCAACTCCTGGGGAAGACTAAGTAAACTAAATCTGTATTCCCTGGAAAGAAGAGAGAGATACATCATAATTTACATGTGGAAAATGATCGAAAAACGGTACCAAACCTCAAACTAAACCCAATTACCATCCAAACAACACTGGAAAATAGGAAAGGAGGAATGTGTATTGTTCCCAAACTAAAGGCCCGACAAGGGACCTCTTCAACACTAAAGGAAAATAGCTTGGTTGTCAGGGAGCCAAGGCTTTTTTTAACCAGCTTCCAATGGATCTTAGGAACGTCACAGGGGTCAAAGTTGAAGTCTTCAAAAGAAGACTAGATGCCTGGCTCAGGATGGTACCAGATGAGCCAGGTGTACCTCGTTATGTGCGATGGAGAGCGCAAGAGAGCAACTCGCTCCTCCACCAAGCCAAGTCTAGAGGCAGGGCCATCAGCTTGACCTTCGTGTGAAGAGGGACCACCGAACGGAACATGTCCAAATAATTTCCATAAAATTTATATTCAAATAATATAATTATTAACAGATTTACAACTGTTTAAATGACACAATAAAATTTTGCGAGTGAGGGCTGCTTTCAGTTTGAAATGTAACGTTCGTCAATACGCACGAGCCAGTTAACCAGAACTACGCGATCGCATTGAAGAATGTTGGGAACAAATACCACAACATCAAATTCAGGTTGCTATTCGCCATTGGAAACGAGTGTGATAGCTGTGATTAATGAAAATGGTGGTCAAATCGCATATAAGTCTTACTTGTACAAAGGAATACAAAGGACACCAAACAGCAACAAACCGAGTGGTCCCTACGAGGCTGTCTGTTTAAGAGGGAAGGTTAAAAGAAGTAAGAAAATTTAAAGACAAGTGAAAGTTTTAAAGCAAAGCAGAGAAAAGAGGTTGAGAGGTAGGAAAGAAATTTGAAGATAAAATGAAAATTTTAAAGTACAGAGGATGGAATCCAAGTGAAAAATCTACTGTACAATACTTCTACGCGCTAACAAATGCTTCCAGCTGGGGGTTTAAGGCAAGATAAGCATCTAGTCTCTTTTTAGAGGATTCGATAGAATTACTTTGAACTACGCTGGCTAGCAATCCATTCCACAAATTAACTATAGGATTGAAGAAAAAGTTTTTAGCTTCATTAGAATTAAAATGTTTACCCACTAATTTGGAACCATTACCGCGAGCTCTATCTGCATTCCTGAACGTGAAATATTTTTTGGCATCGACATTATCAAAACCTTTAATTATTTTAAACACCTGGATTAAAACTCCTCGAATTCGCCTTTTTACAAACGTATGATTTCTTTCAAATCTAGGAATCATCTTAGTAGCCAGTCGCTGCACCCTTTCCATTCTGTCTATGTCCTGTCGTAAACATGGGGAGGACCAGAAATGAACGCAATATTCCAGGTGAGGGCGTACTAAGAACTATATAATGTTAGCATTGTTTTCTCCGACCCATTTTAAGTTCTATTTCACATATAGGCGTAACCCATTTTAAGTCCTATTTCACATATAGGCGTAACCCATTTTAAGTCCTATTTCACATACAGGGTGTTTCAGGAGGAAAGGTCAATACTTCGGGAGGTGATAGTATTGGTCATTGTGAGAAAAAAAGTTCATATGAACATGTCTAATTCTGAATGATTACGGAGATAGAGCTGTTTGAATCTAATGCGCGCGCAACTCTTCCTTCCCCCGCGGTGGTCCCATTCAATGGTCACCAAGGTCTCGAGACCTCTCTCCGTTAGATTATTGTTTGTCGGGGTGGATGAAAAGTCAAGTTTACAAAAGAAAGATGGATACACGAGACGAATTGCTCGCGCGCATTTTGGATGCTGCTGCCCGCATAAAGGAACGTCAAGTTCAACTCAGACAAACAACACGCGATCTTCGCACACGAGTTGCAAAGTGCATTGAGGTTGACAGTGGGATTTTCGAAAACGTATTGAAAACTGTAACAAATTTGTCATTTCTGTATCTGATACCATTCAAAATGCCAATGTTTAAACATTAAATGTTAGAAACAGTAATTGGTTTCCCTTTCTTGATTACCATTAACAATGCTTTTGTATTTGTAGATTCAAACAGCTCTATCTCCGTAACCATTCAGAATTAGACACATGTTCATATAAACTTTTTTTCTCACAATGACCGATACTATCACCTCCCGAAGTATTGACCTTTCCTCCTGAAACACCCTGTATAGGCATAAAACAGAGAAGGTTGATATAAGGGTCTCAAATGCAACATTTGAGAATCTTTGCTCAGCCAAATTGGTTAACTTAACACAAAACTCAAAAAATAAACCCCTACAAAAAAATATACATATACACATATAAATATACATACAACTCCAAGCATCCAATTCTTCTTTCAAGGAAGAATCACTCAACAGATTTCATGAACGGACATACACCATAAAATACACCACATAAAGTAAACAAACTTTTAGACACGTGGATTCCTTGCAAACAAATTGGATTCCTTCAAAACCCTAAAAACCCCAAACATTTACTCGATCATAACTACGGGTATTGACTTCACTGGAGTGGTGAATCAAAGTTATGAAGAACAACTGGATTCAGAGGAATACAAAAAAAAAAATATATATATATATATATACACTATACTCTTTACATGTGCCACAAACACATACAACCTGTCTGAACATAATAAAGGATCAAAGAGTAAAGGCTTTTATTGCTGCGCTCTGGTTCTATGCACATAATTTTGTGCCAAAAATTATATGGTTAGACAGTGGCACATACTTCAAATCTGAAGAGAGATTATTCATCAGATTTCTAACCAACAAAGGATTTTATAGCCTACTTTGGCCATAGCCCAAACTACTCTACCGAGGGCCTTATGGTTTACCTTGGCCATGGGCCAAACTACTATTTCAAGGATCTTATGGCTTCTTGGTCAGAGAGCAAACTATTACAAGGGTCTTATAGCCTACTTTGGCCATAGCCCAAACTACTCTACCAAGGGTCTTGTGGCCTACCTTGGCCATGGGCCAAACTACTATTTCAAAGGTCTTATGGCCTACCTTGGCCATGGGCCAAACTATTATTACAAAGTGTTTTATGGCCTACTTTGGCCATAGCCAAAACTACTCAACCAAGGGTCTTATGGCCTACTTTGGCCATAGCCCAAACTACTCTACCAAGGGCCTTATGGCCTACCTTGGCCATGGACCAAACTACTCTACCAAGGGTCCTGTGGCCTACCTTGGCCATAGGCCAAACTACTACTTCAAGGGTCTTATGGCCTACTTTAGCCATAGCCCAAACTACTATACCGGGGGTCTTATGGCTTACCTTGGCCATGGGCCAAACTACTCTACAAGGATCTTATGGCCTACCTAGGCCAGAAACCAAACTATTACAAGTCTTATGGCTTCCCTTGGCCAGAGACCAAACAACACAAAAACAGTACAGGATTCAAACCCCCAAGCCCTCCAGATCTACCTGTGGAGGAGTAACATTTACTCTACAAAAACTACGGGTATTGATTCGTCTGAAGTGGTAGGAGGTTTGAATACAGTATAGGGTGTCCCGAAAGTCTTGTTACATCTATGTATAATCTCGGAATATTAAATGATGTTTGGTTCCAACAGGATGGAGCACCTCCCCACTATTCTTTGAGGGTTCATGAATATTTAAATGAAGGGTTTCTGATCGATGGATTGGGACATTAAAATGCAACATTAAAATGGCCTCCGAGAAGCCCAGATCTCTCGAGTTGTGACAATGCATTATGGGGATTTAAAAGGAAAAGGTTTCTCAAAAACGTTATGATTCCACTGATGGACTAAAAGAAGCCGTAAAGGATGCTTTTAAACTTGTAACACCTAAAATGCTGAGGAGCATAGCACACCGAACCTGGCGTAAAATCATTCTGTGCAGTGAGAACGATAGTTTGCTTACAGATCCATTGGATACATGATAAACTTGTTTATAGCTATGTATAAACTACAGTGTTGTATAATTCTGTATAAAATAAAATGTCTCGCAGTGTTTTCTACTATATACTTTCATTACCATAGTTACAGAACACTGGAGTAACACTTACATAGGTGTAACAAGACATTCAAAACACCCTATAAGTCCCTCTGGTGGCCAATTTGAATAAAAGAAATGGATATATAATTTTTGTTTATAAAATTATTAAAATACTTAAAATAAAGTGAACATAATAAGCTCGTTTAATATATAAATTATAAAGAGTACAACTTAATATAGAATTATTATTAATATAGAGTAGATTACAATAATTTATAATATTTAGAGATTAGCTAGTTAGAGAAAATGTAAATTTATGGACAAATTAACTTATTAAGCTTTGCCTTTTTTAATGTAAAATATTTTTATATAATTACACTTTGAAGTGAGGATAAATTATCATAAATAGTTTTTTGTCTGTCCACTTTTCTATTAATATAGATTTTGTTTAGTAATGAAAATTTTAAAGTAATCAGTGAGAGAATCGGCTAAATTTGGCCGATGCCGATGGTAAAAAAATGTCTGATTCTACCGGTGCCGATACCGATTAATCAGTAAACCACTAATATATATAGTCGTGTATATATATATATATATATATATATATAACCTATATGTATATGTATATTATATTCTTTAATTTAGGCCTACATTTCGTACGGAAATACATTCCTCAAGTGTGTATTAAATGTTATCATAAAAGGTTTACCCTTACAAACGTTTTTTCTGCATACACAGTATTATCAATGAAGTCCACATCTCTGTAGAAAATACGGCCTACTTGGTAAACACCAATAAATCCAAATTTGTTACAGTTTATTGAAAACACTTGCAAATCATCGTTACCAACAGAAACCTATACCAAAGAACACCTTCTAGGTTTTAATAAGTGGTTAGGCTCAGAGACACCCTTTGCGATAATCAACACCTCTTACCAGGGCCTGAAACATATCTCAGCATCATAAAAACATTTCCACGATATTGTAGAGAAAACTTCAAAAAAGTGAACCTAAAAGGGCGACCATCAAATTCAACCAAGACCATCAAGAAAGGACTTTGAAGAAGCCATATAACCAGACGAAAGGCAACCATTAAAAGTGAACTAATTCTCGTGTTACAGCCATCTTTCAGCGCAAGCCTTCCTTCAGTCTCGCTGCAGAAAGCATCTCTCGAGAATAGGCCTACTTTACAATCTTCCTCCAATTGTTCTTTGGCCCACACGTTCGTTTATCGGCCCACCCTCGGCCCTCACATATTTCAATTCAGTGTCTGTAAACTCTTTCTCAACCTACACCGACCTCAGCCTAAAATACCGTTATGAAAATTCATCGCTCGCTTGTAAACAATCCATTTTCGTTTTCGTCTATGGATCGAACTCGTACTGTGTCATTCATCGAGATAGCAATTTGAATAAACAAACGTTATTGTACAATTTAATGTAATTTATTATCTACCGTTCTATTTAACATTGTTTATTCATACTGATAATTAAATCATAAAGCCTAACCTTTATAACTTAACAGTGATGTCTGATCAATTGTATTTTTGTGTTGTACGTACCGTCCTTTGTTAATCTTTCCTTCATAATACCAGTACACATTTGAAAACTTGTCGATCGATTTTTACAAACTAGTTGGTGATTCTATATAATTTGAGTGCGCTGATCTAAAAAATATAGTTAGTTTGTCCCTATCACGTATGGTTTTATTACTACTGGGTGTGTCATAAATCCCCCATTTATCCCCAAATGTGAACCATCTTATCGAGACCAACATTGGATTGCACATGCTAAACCATAAATTTTGTTGTTATAGACTACAGTAACGCTTACATAATAATGTAGGGTAAATATATATAACAACCAGTCTCGTTCCCAGCAAAATACTCTCTCCCCTCCCATCAATGGGTGGTTAACATTTGGGGACAGATGAGGTATTACAACACTCCTTGTAGCACGAAATCTTTAGGTGATAGAGTAAAACCTAATTAAAGCAGAATTAAATAGCTCCTAGCTCTTGGACAAGCATATTGCTTGTTTATGAAAGAATAAAAAAATAACTGAAAGAAACAAAATATATTTACCTTCTTTAGCAAGCGAAGTATGTGTCGGATGCCAATAAATTGTTCTCCTGCAATCTAGACCCCAAAAGTTCTGCAGAGTCCTTAGGCAGATTCAAATCCCTGACTAAGTCATTTAGTTCGGCTTGGGTTAATGGTTTAGGATCTCGGTCAGCTGTTGGCTGTTCATAAACATCATCATTGTCTGGATTTGGAGCTGAATCAGAATCTGAATTGTATTGATCCAAACTCTCGGGTGGGCGGGGAATAGGAACTTCTGGACCATGGGGTACCGGCCTTATTGCAGATGGAAGACTTGGGTATTGAAGGCTCTCTTTATTCTTTGCATTATAACCTTTAACATTGCAAGAACAGAAGTAGCAGTCGTCGGTATGGTTTCTAGGCTCGCGCCATACCATAGGGATCCCAAATGGCAAACTTTTCTTTTTACCTTTGCTCCAATTCCTTAGTGCCGCAACACACGTAAGACAAACCTTGTGTGGAGCCCAACTTTTGTCTTGATCTCCTAATTTAATTCCAAAATAAGCATGATAAGCTCTCTTAATGAAGGTCGTTACATTTGTCCTTTGTTTTACAACAACATACCGACCACAAATATAACAAAATATGTCTGGAGTATGGGTACATCCTCTAGAAGCCATTATTAAAATTTTAAAGACGTAATGTTAGAATTATCTATCTGAAAAATATGAAAAAACGAAATTAATTAAAGATAAAAAAGGTAAAAAATTACAAAACGCCCCAAAATTGTTTTGCTAATAACTTTAAAACTGTGGGTGATAGAAAAAAACTGGTAGCATTTTTTAATTCAGCGCAACGAACTGCTTCAGAATCACAACTCAAAATAAAGAAATCGATTTTCATGCAGACCGGTGTATAATTGATGCAAATCAACTGGTAACCCCCAAACGCTAATTAACATTTTAACTATCTCGTTAACCTATCAGAAATTATTAGTTACCGCAACCTATCTTCAAAGTGGTAGCTTAGACATTTAGGCTTCACAAACTTACCTCAATTAAACTGCTACAATAAAGAGGTGACTTCAACTTGTGACTAAAAAATGTATACCTTAAATGATGACTATACGAGTATATGTACAGTATATACTGTATTACCAAAGTTTATTCAAGTATAAGTATAATTAGAAGTTCATAAAAATGTCTTCAAATAATTACATATTTAATGAAAAACTATCAACTCTTGATTTTACAGAAGAAATTTCGGATCTTTTCCATTTTATGGGAACCACCATTTTTTAAAAATAAATACATGGTTTTACAGCATTTTTTATGCTGATTCCAAATATATTATTCCTTTTCAGGAGAAATAAAAAATAAGAAAGTTATAGTCAATAAATTTTTATTATTTACTGTATATGATATGCCACGATGACGTCATTTGTACGATAACGTCATCGTAAGCTCAGTTAGGGCCTAATAGCCTATTTCTAATAGTTCAAATCAGTTGTTAATTTACCTTGAATGAAAATATTTGCTTCGACTTGACAATATGGAAAATTATAACTTAATTTGGCTAGCAAGAAATATTACATGTGAAGAAGATGCATTAAAGTTTTAACAACAGAATGATGTTATTCCTAAAACCAAACAATGTAATAAAAAACACGAAATGTCGATAACCAAAAGAAGCGACAGTAAATGCTCAATGGAATGGCGGTGCTCAAAACAAACGTGCCGAGAAAAGGTGTCTGTATGCAAGAATACTTGGCTAGAGGATTCAAAACTACCTCTTGAAACTATAATTTCATTAATGTATTGTTGGTCTCAAGAGTATACAACGATCAAATTTTGCGAAAAGGAATTCGGCATCTCCCATGGAACAATCGTGGATTATAACGATTACTTTAGAGAGGTAATTTAAACAATTAACCTAACCTAACTAAACTAAACTAACCTAACTAACCTAACCTAACTAACCTAACTAACCTAACTAACCTAACCTAACCTAACCTAACCAACCTAACTTAAACTATGCAATATGAGAAAATAAAGAAATATCGTATAAATAATAAACTATTAATGGCTATAACTTTCTTATTTTGTATTTCTCCTGCAAAAGAATAATATATTTGGAATCAGCATAAAAAATGCTTCAGAACAATATATTTATTTAAAAAAATGGTGGTTCCCATAAAATGGAAAAGACCCGAAATTTCTTTATATACACACCAGTTCGCATTTTAAATAGAATGCAAAGAAGATATTATGAATAAAATAAAGAATAGAAACCTATAAATATCCTATAATAGAATGCTATTAAACTTGCATATCTATTTCATCACGACCGACATTTACACAGACCGAATGCTTTTAGGAGATTCTAGACACCAATCGACCAGGGAAGTACTTCGGGGGGAAACGTTAGACAGAAGATAGGGAGTCCCGGAACTCCTGTTTCTCCTGTCACTGCCCTCCTTAGCTGATCTTTCTCCGTATCTTATCTACCATGTGAGCAGTCCACCATGCTCTCAAACACACACTTCTCTCCCTATTCCTCAATACATATACATGCATCTTACACACTACATAATCTTTTCAAAATTTGAAAAGAACTGGCATCAACTTCAAAAGCCTCGGAATCCCATGAGGAGGGGACCATAAATGTTCCCACTTCTGGCTCCTCCGCTGCCGATACCGGAAACGCAGACGCGGGTAGCGGGGCTGGATATGTTACTGCCCATTCGAGATGCTCTGGGACTCTGCCTAATTCACTTTTCATTAATTTCTGTAACTTTCGTGGCCTTTTCTCAATTTTTTGAATCTGTTGAACACCACCTCTCCTTCTCTAAACCTCATCTTCTTTTCCTCACCGAAACTCAGGTGTCTGGGAAGACTGATAGCAACCCCTTTTCTGTACCCTCTTACTTTCTCTATACTTAATTTCACTCCAAAGGTGGATGTTGCGTATAGGTACGTAATAACCTAACTTGTTCTCGTATTCCCGAACTCGAATCTTCCGAATTCTATAAACTCTGGTTTACATGGTTTACAGGCCAATCTCAAACTAAATACTGTACATCTGTGCTGTCTACCTTTCTCCTAATTCTACTGACTATCCAAAATTCTTTGACTACCTCACTTCCAAAGTGGAATACATTCTATCCGGTTCTCTCTTTGCTGAAATCTCCATTGTAGGAGATTTCATTGTTCACCACCACCTTTGGCTTTCCTCCCATTTCACTAACATCCCTGGTGAACTAGCTTACAACTTTTCTCTCTTAAATAACCAAGAGCAGATTTTATAACACCCTACATGTATCCCCGATCGCCTTGGAGATAGGCCCAACAACATTATGCATTTATTCTTACTTCTCATCCTTCTTCTTACTCTGCGAAACTTTTTTCTCCGTTATCTTATATCTGTTTCCTGTCCTATCGGTCCAATTGAGATGCCCTAGGCAGTACTTCTGTGATTTCACATGGGCTATTACTGCTTCCGTAGCTGGGGCCCTTCCGAATGTGCTGAGCCCATCATGGAGGTGATTCTCTTGGGCATGGAGACGTACATTTCATATTCTATTCCTAATGCTAATGCAAAAATAAAACCTTGATTTAACTTTATTTGTTCTAATGCTATCCGCAACAGAGAGGAGTCTTTCAAAAGTACCGTCGCCATCCAACTACTCACTATCACTCAACTTATATTTCTGCCCGAAATCCTGCAAAACCTGTTCTTAGACTCGCCAAAAATTCCTTCATCAGACAAAAATGTGAAAACCTATTCAACTCTAGCTAAAAACCTCTTCAACAACTATACTTCCTCTTCTTTCCCTCCTCTTTTCCATTCCGATAGCTCAGTTGCCGTCTCTTCTCCTCACAAAGTTGAACTCTTCGCTCAAATTTTCGCCTCTAACTCAACCATAAACGATTCCGGTGCTGTTCCTCCATCTCCTCTTCCCTCTGACTTCATTATGTCTGAAATTAGAATCTCTTCTAAAGATGTTTTTCCTGCCCTATCTGGACTCAACTCGAGGAAGGCATACGGTGCTGATGGTGATCCTCCTGTTGTTCTTAAGAACTGAGCTTCAGTGCTGACACCCTGCCTAGGCAAAATCTTTCGTCTTTGCCTTTCATCTGGTACTTTCTCTTCCTGTTGGAAGTTCGCTTTCATTCAGCCTGTCCCAATAAAAGGTGACCACTCTCAACCCTATAACTATAGTCCAATAACTTTAATTTTTTGCTTTTTTAAACTTTTTTAATCTATCCTTAATAGGGAGATTCTTAAACACTTCTCTTCCCACAATCTTCTTTCAGATCGTCAGTATGGGTTCCACAAGGGACGCTCTACTGGCGATCTTCTTGTATATCTCTCTGACTCTTGATTATCCTCCCTTCGGGATTTCGGTGAAACTTTTGCTATTGCGCTAGACATCGAAAGCTTTTGATAGAGTCTGGCACAAATCTTTAATTTCTAAGCTGCCCTCCTTCCGTTTCTATCCTTCCATCTGTTCCTGCATCTCTAATTTCCTTTTAGGCCGATCTATAACAGCGGTTGTAGATGGCCACTGTTCTTCTCCAAAAACTAACAACAGTGGTGTTCCTCATGATTCTGTCCTGTCACACACTCGTTTCGTTTTATTTATTAATGAGCTTTTAATTCGCACTTCCTCTCATATTCACTCCTATGTCGATGATTCCACTCTTCACTTCTCCACCCGCTTCTCAAAGCGTCCCTCTCAACAGTCATTCCATGACTCACGTGGGGCGGCTATGGGGCACCTGACCTCTGATCTTTCTGATATCTCTGATTGGGACAGAGAAAACCTTGTGGCTTTCAGTGCATCAAAAACTCAGTTCCTCCATCTGTCTACTCGTCACAATCTTCCACACGACTATTCCCTTATCATCAACAACACACAACTCAGTCCTTCCTCTTCTCTTAACATTATTGGCGTTCCTTTTTCTCGTGATCTTTCCTGGAACGATCACATATACTCTCTTTCCAAAATAGCTTCTAAGAGGTTAAGTGTGCTCTACCGCCTCCTCAGCTTCTTCACTTCCACTCAGTTGCTGTCTCTGTACAGGGTTCTTGTCCGCCAAGATATGGAGTACACTTCTCACTTGTCGGGTGCCTCAACCAATACAGCTCTACTGGGATCAAAGGCTTTCGTTTCATCAATTCCCCACCTGTTACTGATTGTTTTCAATCTCTCTCTCTCTTCGCTGCAATATTGCCTCACTCTCTCTTTACTATCGCTATTATAACGGATACTGCTCTTCTCAACTCTCTAACTGCATGTCTCCTCCTTTAAGGAGAGCACGCAGCACCAGACTGGAACAATCTTCCTCAATCCATATTTCACTCTGTCTATGACCTCCAATCTTTCAAACGCAGTGTGTCTCGGCATCTCGAAAACCCTGGACTTTGATTTTACCTCGATCCTTCTTCTAAGGGGCAGTGGCGGAGCGTCTAGGGGCAGGGCCCGCGAGTGCCCCAGGGCACGGGCTCTCAAAGGACCCGAGACGTTGAGGTCCCTTTACCAGAAGAGGAAAATTCAAGTAACTCCTCGCTTATTCTCATCTGGTGAGTAAATAAAATATCACTTATTATTATGGAATGAGTCATATTAAAGCCAATTAATGAATGCTCACTGGCCACTGCTCATATTACTTTCATTGACTCGAATCTTTCACAAAGGAACTTAGTCCGAGACTGCTAATCTTTCATATGATTGTTATATATATCTTTATGTAATTATGATTGGCATTAAGTATATATGGTATACATATTTCATACACTTTATTATGGTCTCAAGCGTAACATTGTTTTCGAACACTTTTTCCGTTCTAAAAGTGCACAAACAAAAATAATAATTATTGGTTTTGTTTAACCTCCTTCGCAACATCTAAGGTCATATGACGGAGGGGACCTAGAGCTTTACGTGGAATCCGAACCACGGGTCACTACATAGTCTGGACGCAGCGGACGGTCTCCCATCCAACTACTATCCGACCCAATGTCGCTTAACTTCGCTGATCAACGGAAAGCGGTGTTATGACATTGGCTACAACGTAGCCCCACAAATATGAAATAAACTTTGCTATAAAATAGCAGTACGCACTATAATTATGTGTATATGGTAGTAAGAGTATATATACTGTACATGTATGTACAATAAACATGCGTTTGGGTTTTAAAATTATATTATGAAGGTGTGAAAAGCATATTCACAACCATATGGTACCATATAAAATAAATAAAAATGCATTAAGTTAATTTTTTACTGCAATATATTATCAATTTATCATATTATTGACATCTAGGGGCCAAGGGGGGCGGGGATCACGAAGAAAGTTTGTCCCAGGGCCCGGGAGAACCACGCTGTATAGGAGGACGTTTTTGTGGACATTCGCCCTTGGCCTGTCCTTCCTGCATAAAAAAAAATATAATGAAATATGAACGATACAAAAAATAAAAAATTAGTAAAAATATCTCTCATTTTATTCGAATTTACGAGCTTCATAAAAGGAGAAATCTTCATTGGCGAGAATTCATTAAAGAAACGTTTCATTTCAGGTGCCAAAATAAAGTAGAAAATTAACAGCTGCACAATCGGAACACGCTCTGAACTCAATTAAAAAGCTGAAAGTGACTAAACCTAAACTAAAATTCATAACATAAGTTGTGGTAATAATTACCATCTTCTAGTAATTTATTAAAATCACCCAAATTACTCTTCACTGAAAATAGTAGAGCAAAGAAGAGAAAAAGTAAAGTCGAAAATTAGAATGTATCTGCTTTGAGTAATCTCATTTGGGACACCTACTTTAGAATGTACTTAACACGGAAGAGAATTAATCTATAGACTTGAATATGCCCACGAAACTCCGGATGTTGCGTAATATATAGACTAATGATAATGAGGAGAAACATATATAAAATAAAAGGTTTTCCGAAACTAGCTATTAAAGTCATCTTGAAAAAGAGATTGAACAAGAACGAAGATGGTTTATGCAAACCCTCTAATTTCATTGGTGGTAATTGCTTCTGTCACTACATTCTCATATGGAGAGAGTAGTGAATCTATGATCACGGGACTTTACAGTCTTTTTGAGGAAACAGGACTAGCTCCTGCATGCGTGTCACGAACTCTGTTACTTTGTGAAAAGCCCGCAAGGAATTCTCCCTTGTTCGGAATGAAAAGTTAACTGTATTCAATGGAAAAAACGACCGACACGTTGAAGGAAATCTCGAAACGTCCACGTAATTGTGAGGATGTTTTTAACCTTGGTGACAAAGAGTCTGGGGTTCGAACAGTGTACCCTTTCGGTTGTTGTGAAAATCGACCCGTTTCTGTTTTCTGCGACCAAACTACTGACGGAGGAGGATGGACGGTGATTCAACATCGCGAAGCTCTTCCAGAAAGAGAAAACTTCTTCCGGAGATGGGTCGAGTACCAACTAGGTTTTGGAAATCTCAAGGGAGAATTTTGGCTTGGTCTCGACAACATTCACGCCATCGTCACTAACACTCTAATGGAACTTAGGGTGGATCTTGAGGATTTCGAGGGAAAAAAGCGTTTTGCCAAATACGAACACTTTTACATTGGAGATGCCACTTCCAAATACAAATTGGATTTAGGAGAATATTCGGGTAATGCCGGGGACTCATTTTCCAGTCCTCACAGCGGTCAACAATTTTCAACGAAAGATCAAGACAACGACATTGATCCGAATAAAAGTTGTTCAAAGACATATCGTGGTGCATGGTCGTATGAAAAGTGCCACCATTCCAACCTAAATGGTTATCAGTATGAAGGAAATTACACTTCTTGGGCTGATGGCATCACTTGGAAGCATTTTCGTGGGCATCAATACTCTTTAAGGAAAACGTCGCTAAGCCTGAGACCGAAGTTCCGAAATTAAAATTAGTATAAATTAGATATGCTATTTAAAGCATTTCTTATTTGTATTGCGATTAAGAATGTTATTCATTTGCTTTTTTTATAATAATAATAATAATAATAATATTAATAATAACTCAGTAGACACTTTGTTTTGAAAATTTCGAAAGATAGTTTGATTTATTGTGAAAAAAACTGGTTTAGGGTATAAAGAAACGGAAGTAGCTGATAGAGCTTCGATACCGTAATTAAGCAATTAATTTATTGTACCCTTTTGTCAGGTCCTAATTTTAAACTCGTTGGAAATATTTCAAAACTAGTTTGGATTCTTATCATCAGTCTATTATTGTAATTTGTTGCCCATTCGTGTTTGTCAATCATATTTATTGGAAATGGTAGAAAGGAGTTAATTGGGATATTTTCTTTTCTGTATAAACTTGGTAATAAATTGAGGAAATAGCTACTTTTAGTTTTATTGTACCTCCATAGTTCTTAACTCTGTATTTTAAAATTCTTTCATTGTATTGCTCTCATTTCTCCCATTCTTGATTTGTCTCTCTTTTGAAGGCTTCCAGACTAAACCAAACTACGTACTACAGGCGGGCCTGCTGCGCCATATGGTAAGGAGTCATGAAAGTGGTTTCCTTTGCTGAATTCATTGAGAAATAATAGTAATAATAATAATAATAATAATAATAATACGGTTGTACACTCTAGTTTTGCCATTTCCTTGAGAGCATGACACAAAACGGTACAATGTCTCTGATAAAAGATAAAAAAGTTTTGTCTTACTTTAATAGCAGAACACGAGCGGCCAAGTTTCGCAATTGGGCGACCAAACTTTCTACCCTGGGACCTTAACTCAATTATGCTCAACCCGTCCAGGCCTAATTTGGGCTACAATTTGCACAATCAGAACTTTGCTGGAAAATAGTCACTGACTCAGTCTTGGGCTAGAATCCGGTTTCGAAGGACCATGTTATTTTTTATTTTATTGGGTTCAGAATCCCAGCTGAGCCGTGAACGGCCAAGCTCTGAAGGGTCAGTTTAACCTACAGCCCAAGTTAAGCTAGACTAAAAACTTACGGACTTGGAGGTCCTATTAGATCCTACCTCAGGATTGCTGACTCGATGTGGGCCTACCTTAGGCCTCAGTTGCATAAAATTAAGATAAAAAACAAAAGGGGCACTATTTATGGTCTTCTTTCTAAACCTTGCAACAACAACACAACCTGCACCATTGCACGATGCAACAATCTTGTATCTAAACAACCAAACTGAATTGCAAGAGAGCTCTCTATAAGATCACGCCCAGTAAGTGCCGCATTCAACAAACGAGTAGGCAGGACGCGCAGTGCCCCAAAAAATTTATTCCACAAGAGTGCCCAAACAATGATGCCACAAGAGCCCAAAAATGCTAGCTCTAAATGAAGTGAATTTTTTCACTAACCTTACAATTATGAGATGGATATATATATATATATATACACCTTAACTTAATATATACAAGCAATGCTGCATCAATCAGCTTAGTCATCACATCGCCTTGGGACAACAATGACTCTTCCTCTTCTAGATATTCTAACAGCCAGAAAATGGCACAGCTCTCAGGCCAACTAATGCGACCCATTGCTCTAAGTCCTGCATTATTATTACGGGCACAATTGGGATTCGAACCCCCAAAATCAGTCTTTATTTTGTTTACAGGAAAACGGTGTTACACACTCACCTATATACGCTCGATAGTCCGGGAGAGGACTTTATAATTTCAGACTTCCTTGGTGGGTCGTGGTTCGGATCCCACGTTAAGCTGTAGGTCGAAGGTGGGGCAAGAAGTTTGGGTAAATATTTACTATTACACCGGTCTCCTGTAGAAAGTTTTAAAAGCTGGTTTTCAATGTTTTTCAATGTGCTGAATTAAAAAATGATACTCATTTCCGTCGCAAATGATTTGTTAAAGAGTTATTGAAGCTTAAAGCTTTTAAAACTTTCTACCCTTTTTAACCTGGGAGACCCCCAGTGGGAACCGGGAGTTTTTGGGTGGGGAGAATCACAAAAACGAGTGGTTTCCGAAGATTTTGAAAGTCAGTTTAATACAAAACACATCAAAAACCATAGGAAAAACATAAATTTCACCTTCAAAATTGGCCGAACCTAAAACAACCTAACCTAACCTAACCTAACCTAACCCCTAACGTTATCCAAAATTAAATAAATATTTAGAAAACCAGCTTTTAAAACTTTCTACCGGAGACCGGTGTAATAGTAAAGAAACTAGCAAAAGGTCGGCGCTACGCGCCGATTTTGCTAGATCTGCGGTGCTTCAGCTGAATTGTGGGCCTACGGCGTATTTTATTTTGAACATCAGTAGCCCTTTATCTGGATATCATTCCTATTCCTCTCACCTTGGGCCTCAGTAATTGGGGTGCCTGCGGCCTTCCAGTTACTGGCAAACCAATTATTCATTCAATGAAACTACAGAAAAGAACGCAGCCATGAAAATCTAAAGCTTCACAAATCTTAATACAATGAGCTCGGATTTGAAGCCTAAGATTTTCATGACTGCGTTCATTTCTATAGTTTTATTGACCAAATAACTAAACCGACAGTAACTGGGGGCCCTGCGGCCCGCCAAATCATAGTTTTCATTGATTTCGAGTGCATCAATAATATTGTTATAGTGTTCCATTAGTTGTGATAAGCATGATCTTCCTGACCGGAATCGATGTTGGTTATCATTTTTTTTTCTGAGTTTCCCCATTAACCCCACCCCCTCCCCATTACCCCACCCCTCTCCCCAATACCCCCTCCCCCACCCCTCTCCCCCATTTACCCCCACCCTTCCCCCATTACCCCCAAGGGGGGAAGGGGGCTGGCACCTTGCAAAGGATTTACTATAATTTTTTTTTGGTTACATATATACCGTATATCGCATCTATTTTTCTGAGTTTCCCCATTAACCCCACCCCCCTCCCCCATTACCCCACCCCTCCCCCATTTTGTGCCAAAATTATGATTAAAAATGAAGAAATGGGAAGAACTGTACCCCTAAAAGGGGGGGCAGGATTTATGTTCGGGAATTTTTTTTTAGCATGGGCACTGCACAATAAAAAGACGCATCGAATGAGAAAACCGCATTGTTCTACACCAATTGTAGCGACCTGTAGGTGTGCGCAAAAAAACTGTTACATATATATATATAAGGCTTCATTTCTGAAAGAGTATATTAGATTTTTGAACATCAAATGAAAACGTTATTACAGTTTTGTCCTCAGATATTGAATGGACTAATATTACGAACATCTTTTGCATGACATAACTTCTCTCCCTATTCTTCATTACACATACCGGTATATGCATCTTACAAACTACATAATCTTTTCAAAATAAAAAATAAAAAAACGATGGCAACAACTTCAAGAGCCTCGGAGTGATCTGGGGAGGGGACCATAAATGTTCCCACTTCCGGGTTCCCCACTGCCGATAACGGGAACGAAGAACCACGCAGGATGGCTGGATCTGCTACTGCCCATTCGAGATGCTCTGGGGCCTGATTCACTTTTCACAAACTTCTGCAACATTTGTGACCTTTCCTCAAAATTGAATCTGTTGAACACCACCTCTCCTCCTGTAAACCTCACCTTCTCTTCCTCACTGAAACTCAGGCGTCTAGGACGATCTAGGACGACTGACAACAACCCCTTTTCTGTAATCTCCTACTTTCTCTATATGCAATTGCGTATATGATATTGCGTATATGTACGCAATCACCTAACTTGTTATCGTATTCCCGAACTCGAATCTTCCGAATTCTATATCCTCTGGCTACGGCTTACATGCCACTCTTAAACTAAATACATCAACGATGCCTAGTTTTCTAATTCTACTGATTATCCAAAATTCTTTGGCTACCTCACTTCCAAAGTGGAATACATTCTATCCCACTTTCCTTTTGCTGAAACCTCCATTTTAGAAGATTTCAATGTTCACCACCTTTGGCTTTCCTCCCATTTCACTAACATCCCTGGTGAACTAGGTTACAACTTTTCTATCATGAATGACTTAGAGCAGATTGAAGAGTAGGGTGGGTCGAACTTGTATCTATGTATGGGAATTTTTTTTCGAATTAGGGTTAGGTTAGTATCGCAAAAGTTGCGTATGGATATGGAAAAGACAAAAAAATTAACTCCCATATCTTCCACTGCCCCAAGCGAGCTAAAAATGAGAAAAAAATTCATTATTTTTGGCTATTTTCATAAAAAAAAAAAAAATGGAATTTTGATTTGCATGTTATCGTACAATTTGCATACTAATGAGGAAAACACTCTGTAAAAATATTACTGGCCTCAGAAAATATCTTCCACTGCCCCAGGCGAATGAAAAATTTGCCAATTTCTTAATGTTTAGCTATTTTCGTTAAAAGATTAAATTATTGGACGAAAATAGCTAGAAATAGTGCAAGGCACTTGCTAATTTTCACTAGCTTTGGGATGTGGAAAATATTGTTTGATGCCACTAAGATTTCCACACAATGTTTTACTCATGAACACAACTTTCACTAGAAGAAGCGAATCAATATTCAATCTATCTGTATTTAAAGTTATTTTACGAGCACTTTCCTATTCACACGTAATCGTCTAATGGCTATCTGAGACGGTGATTTGCTCTTTTAATTGCTAAGGGGAAGACCAAGCTGTGTATATCGACACGTGACTAACCGCAAAGTTCACTTCAAGGTCATACAAGGGCATACTTCTCTCAGTCTGCAGCTGCAGCTGGCCCTCACGTTTTATCCCTATTACTGGAAGATCCGTGGAAGCTGATTGTTCTCTGCTGTATGGTGTAGCATGCAGCAGTAAGCAACAGCTTACGATTTATTATTTGTCTTTGGTTGTCTTTTATAGCATTCTAATTGATTCTTTATTTGCAGAAAAATTATTATTCATGAATTGAGAAATAATTTACTAAAAATGGCTCAAACTAGAGAACAATCCAAGTGTCGTCTATTTGAGAACTCTTGTTATATGTCTCATAATAGTATATTGACTTATGAATCAGTCTTGAAGCACTGTTTAATACAAACAATGTGTTCAGCATCTCACGTTCGTACATTATCGGCAGAAAATATATAAAATGTTGTTAGTAAAGTGGAAAAAATGTGGGCTACATCAAGTATACCCATTATTTCACACCAACAAGTTTTACCAAAAATCAAAGCTTATGCTAAACATCGGAACATTCTGAAACCTTACAAGCAGCGAAGAGCTTGAAACGAAGAGAAGCATTTCAAGAAACAATGTCAAAAGCTACCCAAACAACGGTTGCTACAGCAAATATTCAAATGACGTCGCCTTCAGATACTGATTCTGATGCAAATGAAGCTTTTCCCAAACAAAAACGTGAAGAGATGCATTAAGTTGGTAAATGAGGCATTATTATCTGTGTGGTGAGTTACGGAGAGATGGTTTCATTACGACTAAGCTGAAATCCCAAAAACTGACGGGAGTATTAGATTCAAAGAAAGATTATAAGGTGTAAACTTAGTAAATAATGATCAAAGTGAAAACGTAACACGCGCGGAAAGTGCCTAGCATGGTTGAGTGGATGGGCGGGCACAGGCGGAACTTGATATGCAACCACCTCTTCGTGGTGAGTTCTGGGTGATAAGAAATTCAGATTACTTATGAGATGAGAGTTGCATTTATATTTTTATAAATAAAATAGACTGTTCTGTGGACAGTAATATTTTCACAGAGCTTTTTCCTCATCAGTAATAGTATGAAACTTTTACGGCAATGAGCAGTTACGTGCATTTTGGAAGTGAACTAAGTAAATGAGTAAGGAAGAACAAACAAGGGTTTAAACCATGCCACATTCAATGGGTAGGCATAACCTGATGAGGTTTATAAGTGGGTAAATGAGATTGAGATTAATTACCATAGGTTCCATGATAATTGTGAAAAGAAGAAAATGGGAATAATTCCGGTAAAAAATATCTAAAACAATCTAAATCGTTGATTGTCTTGTTTGTACTTTGAGGGAATGAAACTAAGGAACATTCGCTTCTTAGAGCGACCTTCTAATGGCACAAACATGGATATCGTTCAACCATGGAATGGTAGGGCGTATGGTTAATATATATATATATATATTATATATATATATATATTATATATATATATATATATATATATTATAGTCTAATCCAAAGAATGGAAAAAATCAACCAACCTGACCATCCAAGCTATCCATGAGTTCTGCCATTTATCCTCTAAGCTATGAACTTCTGGGTACGAAAACGTCTGTCTGCAGTCCACTTAACTTCGACATTACAGTATTATTATATATATATATATATATATATATATATATATATATATATATATATATATATATATATATATATATATGTCTGTGTGTGTGTGTGTGTGTGTGTGTGTGTGTATACAGTATATATATGGTAAGGTAACATCGAGGAAGGATATTTCCTCACACATATGATGGGTTCCGAATTTCTCCCTGGGTGGCGTCCCTTCCCCGGTGACACCCAACAATGAAAGTTAACCATTCTTTCGCTGCTCCACTCGTGGGTGGGTGTGACGTGAACCCATTGATGTCTTTCTTCTTATTACTTTACACTTGAACTTTTCAACTGAAAAACTAACATTGTCGTTTTGTAATTTCGGAATTTACTTTAATTCTTGTCATTAAAATGCTGGTTTAAGCTTTCACCTACAAATATAAATATACTTTTGATAACGGGAATAGGTTTTGTTCGGAATTCAAATAGGCCTAAGAAAATGAAGAAGAGGCCTTGCGCGTGACAAGAGTAAGCCTAGTGCCTGAAGGAAAGATTCAATCAAGTATACCCTAAAAAACAATTCAATTTAACCTATTATTGTGAATTTATTTTAAAAGTGGGCCCTAATTGCCACGGGCACGATAGACATTAAAATAAAAATAACAAAGATTTATATGCTAACTAACTTATCTCTTTATTTATATCACTAAAATTCTGATCATAAATCAAATTATTAATCAAACCCAAATTTTACAATTCCAACACAGGGTCGAGTGTGACCCAAGGGTCACTTGAGCAAGAGCAGAAACAGGGTAAGTGGCCGGCTCAACCCCACCCTATACCAGCGTTTGTGAGGGAACCAGAGCCTCACAGCTCAGATTTCGTCAACGTAACCAATGAGATGTCGGGTTTCCATATTATATATATATATATCTATTATATATATATATATATATATATATATATATATATATACAGGGTGTCCCATAAGTCCAGCATCATAGGAGAAATTCACATTTTTCTATTTCTACAAACCATAATTCATATTTTTCTCTTTCTACAGGCCATAATGTCTGTGAGCAAGGAAGAACGAATCCAGATAATTCTACTCATAGGAAATTTAAGACTGCATCCAGACCGCGAGCCAATAACACAGAGTTGTGTTAGCAGACTTGTTGCAAAGTTTAAGGAAATGGGATCCATAGAAGATAAACCACGCAGTGGACCTTCAAGGAGGTCCACCGACGATGATGCAGCGACTGCTATCCTGGCTCATTTTAACAGAAGTCCCAATAAGTCTCTTCGGCGATTGTCCGCCGAGACAGGAGTGTCGAAAAGTAGCATCCATCACATTCTTCAGGCTCACAAATGGCATCCATATAAACTTCAGATCCTACAGAAATTAAGCGAAGATGATCCCGACCGGCGGATGGAATTTTGTGAATGGGCTACGGAACAATATACTCGGGATGCCAATTTCCCGTCCACCATTCTGTTCAGTGACGAGGCTGTTTTTTATGGAAATGGTGAGGTAAATCGACAGAACACCCGCTACTGGTCTCAAAACAACCCTCACTGGTATACCTCTTCAAAGGAACAAGGTGCATCTCGGGTGATGGTATGGTGTGGCATTTGGAAGGATCGCATCATAGGCCCCCTCTTTTTCGATGAACGTGTCACTGGAGGCACCTACCTACGTATACTCAAGGAAGAAGCATTTCCCAGTGTCTTGAACGAAGAAGGAAATTTCCCAATATGGTTCCAGCAAGGGGTTGGGTACGATTCGATGTGGCCGACTCGATGCGACCCAACTCGATGTGGCCGACTCGATGTCAGGACAACTCGATGTGATATCCCTAAGGGATATTTTCGATAGTTTTAACGAAAATATCCCAACTTAACCTAACCAATCGTCAAGGGCGTACAGTTGACCTACCCGGGCATTAAGTTAACCTACATTAAATATATAAAGAAAATGAAATCGACTTGGCCTGGCATCGACTTGGCTTGACATCGAGTTGTCCTGACATCGAGTCGGCCACATCGAGTTGGGTCGCATCGAGTCGGCCACGTCGAATTGTCCCTGCCCCCCAGCAAGACGGCGCTCCTGCACATTACAGCACCCAAGTAAGGGAATACCTGTACCAACAATTCCCTTGTCATTGGATAGGACGTCGAGGGCCTGTGGAATGGCCAGCAAGAAGTCCGGATCTCACGCCACTAGATTTTTATCTCTGGGGCCACTTGAAAGCGCTGGTATACGCAGAGAAAATTAAGAGTGTTGAACATTTGCGGCAGCGCATTATTGGGGCATGTAACACCATTACTCCTGACATCACTCACCGTGTGTTTGCTGACTGGGTATCACGTCTGAATTTGTGTATTGAAAACAATGGTGGACATATTGAGCACGTTCTGTAAATAAAAGCTTTTGTTTTGACTTTTTTTATTATTTTTCCTATGATGCCGGACTTATGGGACACACTGTGTGTATATATATATATCGTGACTATCAGGAGAAAGCAAAATAGGAAATTGTCAATAATGAACAGAGAAAAAGAGAAGAAACGAAGAAAAGGGAAGTAGAAATAAAAATAGTACTGATACACAACGAGGGTGAGAATATAAATGCAACATATAATAAAAGAGGCGCAAAACCTAACACCAAAAGTTCAAAAGGAGGACACGAGCACAAATAGTAAAAAACAAACAGGCAGTCACGAAAACAGACTGAAGTTGTCTCCCAATAACCATCTAATACGACCATCAAAAACAAAGGCCCCGAGTAAAAATGGGGAAGGAATTGTATACAAATATTAGGTAAAAGGTAACTGCAGATATAAGGAAGGGCAATGTATATATGAATATCCCATTATGTGCGAATCTACTATAATAATGGTTACTGTAAATTCGGAGACAGCAGCAAATTCTACCATCCTGCCATTTACAAGACTTACTCGAAATATGGAACCTGCAAATACTGAAAAAAATGCTACTATTATCATCTCCCGACAAACTCAAATCACAAAGGACAAAGTTCAAAGGACAATAGGAAAAACGAGAAGGAACCTATGTTCACAAATCGTGAATCAAATTTTTTCAACATCGCAGACACAATGTAGCTTCTAAGTTTTATACAGCACATGCAATCGAGACAGCTGGGAATCCTCGAGCCGAACCGCTTCCTGGCAAGAAGTTAGCAGAACTGGTAGGCGGAAACGAATCTTTCTCGGAGGACCATACGACTACTAAACATCCGATACTGAAGGATAACGAATTTGAAATGCACAAGGGGCAACGCAAAACTAAGAACATAAATATTGTCCAGGCTAGTATTCAAGGAATAAAACCAAACCACTCACGAAACAAAGTTTCATGCCTGAAAGGATTTATGAACGAAACAAGTGCTGACATCGCATGCCTCACAGAAACACATCTTAAAAATTGCCAAGGACTGCGAAAACTGAGGATATTGTATTTTGTATTGCTACGAAAAGAGATACATATCGATGGTTACAAGTTACTAAGAGCTGATAGAACAGCGAGACGTATAGTTGGCTGTGCTATTTATGTACGTAAGGGTCATATGGGAGAGACGATAATAAGTAAATCAAACAGCTTCGTGGAACTTTTAGCAGTACAAATAGAAAAATAAACGTGGTACTTATAGTTATCTATAGACCTCCGAGCAATCCAAATAAAAAATTCTCTGATGCCATTAGTAGCATGACTGCAAAATGTTTGAGTGCAATGTTGCATAATGTTGCAAGGCACCCCACCACCCTTGGTGCCAACCCCGACCCCCCTTTGTTGCCAACCCAAAAATGGGGTTGCAAGGGGTATACAACTTGGAGGCATCCCCCAAACTGAATCCCCCAAAAAGGAGTGCCAACCCTTTGCTACCAATCCCAAAATGGGATTGCAAGGAGTATGCAACTTGGAGTTATCCCCCAAGCTGAACCCCCCTAAAGGGGCATACCTAACCTAAGGGGAAACCTCTTTGGGTGAGAAGTTGGGACGGCCTCACCACCCAAAGGGGCAGAGAGAGAGAGAGAAAGAGAGAGAGAGAGGTGGAGGGAACCCAGAGGAAGGGTGTTCGTTTGGCTACTGCCAAGCTCATATGAGTCCTTCAGCCACACCGCCGCTCTCTTATAGGCCCCTAATCAGCCAGTTGGCTGAGTTGTCAGATTGCGCTATGTATTAAATTATTACATATATTAATCAGCCAGTTGGCTGAGTTCCCGGATAGCGTTAATTATTTATTTAAACCATATATTAATGTTGGCTTAGAAGGCTGAGTTGCCAGATAGCAATATTTATTTAATTATTCCATATATTATTCAGCCAGTTGGCTTAGAAGGCTGAGTTGCCAGATAGCATTAATTATTTATTTAAACCATATATTAATGTTGGCTTAGAAGGTTGAGTTGCCAGATAGCAATATTTATTT
>JAJOZX010014353.1:40000-50000 GCA_023014485.1 Bathynomus jamesi
TTTCTTCCTCAATGGGGGAGCTTTTCTGCGGACATTCGCCCCTGGCCATTCCTACCTGTAAAGAACAATGCGGCGATTGTGGATGCTTCAGGCATAATGACGAAAAAATGTGAACGATGCATCCATATAAAAGGTTGGAAAATACTATATTTCGTGCTTCCGCTGAGAGGTATCGCGTAAATTTTGAATGGGCCTGTTTTTACAACCAAGGAATATAACCTATAACCACACATATTTATATATACATTTCTCATAGTTATTCTTTTAATTTATTATATATCAATGCAAACCTCGTTATCTCTCTCTCTCTCAATATTGGTTTTAAATTGAGAATGACGGAATGAAAAAAAATAATTACGGTAAAAATCATGTCAAACGGGTTGATTCACTTCTCTTAACATTTTTATATATTTGTTATGAATTTATATATATATATATATATATATATATATATACAGTGCCCGCGAAAAGTATCCGATCACCCTTGAAATTTGTATTTTTTACATAAAAAACAATGTTTAAATGTATACTAACCTTATATTAGTATTTTGTCATCTGTCCTTTGGTTTGGATGACTTGTTCTAGACGTTTTGGCATGGATTTAATCAAGTTTTGACAAACTTCCACTGATATTTCCTTGCACCATACCTTTTTGATGGCCTCTTGTAATTTTTCGACTGAGCCAGTGTCGTGGCATTCAACCTTATTTTTTATTATTAGCCACAGATTTTCTATCGGATTGAGATCTGGACTATTACCAGGCCAATCCAAAATATCAAATTTATTGTCAGTAATCCATTTTGTCACTATTTTGGCCCTGTGACATGGTGCACCATCATGCATGTATGTTTTTGTCCTTTGGATTGCCATTGCCATTAGAAGTTTATCCTGTAGCATTGCTAAATACCGTGCACCATTCATAGTTGTGTTCTTCGGAAGAAAATATAAGTTTCCACGCCCATAGTAACCGAAACAACCCCAAACCATCACACTTGGAGGGTGTTTCATTGTCTTTAGGGTGTATTTAGGGTCCATCCTATTTGAGCCAATAGGCCGGCGAACCTTTTTTGGACAACTTCTGAATGTCAAAATGTCGACTCATCGCTAAATAAAACCTTCTTCCAGTCATTAACAGTCCAATGAATGTATTTTTTACAAAATGCGACACGTTTTTTACGCATTTTTCATTAATGAACGGTTTCTTAGCAGCATGGCGAGATGGTAATCCGAGTTCTTTTTGGAGCCGCTCCTGGATAGTTCGTTCAGAAACACCAGATAACAAATTATTCATATTAAATTTTATTTCTTTCGCAGTTATTGTTGGGTTTTTCAATACTAAACGTTTCATAAGTTTGTCTGTTCGCGAATTGTTTTTCTCGGTCTGCCAGATCGTTTTTTTAGGGACTGGCGTGGTTAGGCCACCATTGTTCTTAGCCCGTGAAACCCATAAATTAACGGTACTTTGGGATATGTTTAATTCCTTAGCTATCTGTCTCTGTGATTTCCCACATGCATGCAAAGCAACAATAGCACCTCGACAATCACTCTTAAGTTGTTTTTTAGCACACATTATATATAAATTTTATTTACACCACTTTCTGTAAAAAAAAAAAAAAATCAAGAAATTTACACAAACAGTGAAATCTGACAAATTTGAGACACAGCCACCCGCAACGAAGGCTACCAGAACACTAATTTGAGAATGCGTTGGATAGCTCTCATATCAGCGAGCAACCTCAAAGTTACCAGATGTCGCTAGAACAAATAGAAAGTGAATTACGTGTCTCTGAATATTAAGGGAAAATATTGTATTTTCTTGAGTGATCGGATACTTTTCGCGGGCACTGTATATATATATATATATTGGAATAAATAATTAACCAATATATACATTTAGCAGCGTCCCTATATCTGCATCGGAAAAAAGTTCATCTAAAAAATCCAGAGCGCCCTATGTTTTCCAGGATAGTTCAACTAAATAATGGTTATCTTTGTATTCAATTGTGTTTTTAAAATTTTCTGTCATTAACTGGTCTTCATCTGAGTGAATATTATCATAAATACCTACAGATTCAAGCAGCCATAGTGTTTGTAAACCTTGATCTAAAATGTCATCTGTAACAGTTTAATTAATATATTCTGTGCTGATAGTATTGTTTAATTTGTTTGCATTTTATAAGATTCACTCGTCAAAAGGCACAGAATTTATAATGTGGAGTATATTGTTTACCAGTTGCTATATATATTAAAGTTTTACAAAGTGGGAGTCTTAGTACTGTGATTAAACTCCAAATTTAAGCCTGACTTTGGTTGTTCTAGATTTTGTACTTTAGTTGTTTGAATTTTAAAATTAGTCTTAAGTTGTTTTTGGGACTGAGTTTTTGGTGTGTCTGAGGTATTAACTGTGGTCTGAGACTGTGGATGAAACTTTGCTTGTTTTGTAAATTGACAGTACTGTAGGAAATTCAGATCTTTGTTCATCTAACGTTGGATAAATATCTACAGTCTTACGTTAGAAAAGGTAGGCCCAAAGCTGAAAGAGGGCTGTTGTTAACATCCCGTAAATCCAAGGCCTACTCTTGTACGAGATAGACTCGCTATAGGTGCTTTGGTAACTCCAAAATAATACAACTCTTCCACGTATGCTGATAGGCCTAACCTAGGCTGGCTTAAGAATAAGTTGGGTATCACTATCAATTCTGTAATCATAATAACCTGATTAAAGTCCTGATTATTTTTTCACAGATTTATGTGTGTAATTTTGATAAAGTTGTTGGGGGTCAACCCTTCACTGAAAATAGTTATTCAGTTTGTGCTGTAGCCTGCAGGTCTAAGCTTAATTAAAAGAAAGTATAATTATATATTTAAAAAAATGTTTTATATGTTTTTACAACATATGCACAATAATTTCTTTTTTAAACTATATAGCTACTTATTTTCTATGTAAATGGATTTTCTATTGGATAAGAGGAGGGGGGGGAAAGGCAAGAAAAACAATTTTTGGGCGCCACTATAAACTAGCAAGCATCTACATTATCATACATTTTAAGTCCAACAAACCAAAGCCTATGCTACACTTGAACTCAACAAGAAAATACACTCATTTCATTTGAGATTAGCTGAAGTTAGTCTCCATAGTATACTGTATTGTATAATCAATCAAAAACACAATAATTAGCAATACATCCTTAACTGTTTTAAAATGAGTGGTTAGTCACTTAATCACTGAGCACCTAATTATTTCCCCACTAGATGTAATGAAAACAACGGTGGAAGTTCCATCTGATGATGTGAAGCTTTTCCCTTCAATAAACAATGACTCTGCACCACCCATACTCAAAGGCATTTTACGGAGGACTATAAAATGCCTTAAATTTATATATGTACATGTCAAAACTAAGATCTTTATACATCAAAACTATGTCAATATTATTATCATTATCATGCAAATTTTTAACTATTAGTAAATTTCTAATTTGACAATTTCAGTAAACAGCTAAAAGAATATTAAAAAAATATGCACAGTCAGTCATAAATAGCTTTACATTTATAAACCAATATTGAAATAAAATAGACCTACTTTTTAAGCCAAATGTATATAGTATTAGGATCATGTCAAGAATAGCGAACCCAACACCTGCAGGGTTCGCTATTCTTGACAAGGGAATTTTTGGGTTCGCTATTCTTGACATGGTAAAATTGGGTTCGCTATTCTTGACATGGGAAGTCCTCAAGGACGTTTTCATAACTTCAGACGGTAGGTTTATGTTTCCCAATTTTAAGTAATTAGTTAAGGACGTATTAAATGCTTTTATATGTCTTTTTTTATTTAACCAAACTAGCACGACTTAACCTAACCAATCTTAATATATAAAAATAAATAAATTAAAAAAAATTTATTGTTTTTTATTTATTTTTTTAGGTTAATTGTACGCCCTTGACGATTGGTTAGGTTAAGTCGTGATAGTTTGGTTAATTTTTGCTATTCTTGACATGGGAACTTTTGGGTTCGCTATTCTTGGCAAGGGAATTTTTGTGTTCGCTATTCTTGACATGGTAAAATTGGGTTCGCTATTCTTGACATGATCCTAGTATTACCTCATCTGAAGGAACAGAGTGACTAATGTTTGATGAGTTAACTCATGAACAATGAAATAAAGAAGTTAATGCAATTGTTAAATATCAGAATGATAAAATAAATGTAAACCAGATATTCTATGTTGAGGACAAAACATATTTTAGTATAACTGAAAATCTAACTTAACACAAAGTCTTTTTGGCTTAATATTAAATTACTCTGAACTCAGGGGTACTTAAAATTTCTTTTGAAAGCTCCAAATTCCTTAAGAAATATACTGTATGTAAAACAATTGGAAACATTACCCCATCATTAAGTTATTATTATTAACAACCTGTATCCAAATATATTTTGATAACCACTGATTACACACATTTAAGTATAAATAAAATGATTACGTGTCAATTAATAGAAATTCCTTAGGGATTATAAACAACTGTAAGAAAGTTAAAATGTTTAATCTGACAGCAAATTGTACTAATTTTGTAATTACAAGTTTTTCTTAAGTAATAATTTATGAAACCAAATTCTGCCACTAAACATTTTACAATATGTTCATCAAATTTACACGTACTGGCATTAATATTTAAATTTTTCGTTTCTAACTATAATCTAAATGTTCCCATAAGGATATAATATTTACACATATTTGTTATAACCGTACGAGTAATGTAGGTATAAAGATTTAAAAAGTTTCTTATCAATTAATTTCTAGAGAGTTCACAATCTTTATTAGTATTAAAATGTATATAGAAATCATACGAAGAAGCTACTGTAATTCATTTTTATTTGGTATATTTTTGTCAACACTAAAATTATTTATAATTAGGATGCCAAAAAGGAACAATTTTTCACAGCAGAATAAATTTTTTTAAAATAAAAACTCGCATTGTTTGTCAAAAAGTAAATATAATTTAGTACTGCAATAGCCGCAAGCACTTGGGCGCACTCCCTCGATATAAACGTCAAATGGGAACACGCAAGTCATTTAATTAAAAAATGTAAATTTAAAATAAACGACATCCTAAAAATTATGTTCCATGATAGTTTTCATACTTATTAACAAGCGTGTATATATATATATATATATATATATATATATATATATATATATATATATAATGTTACGGCATGTTACGGCATGCGGGAGGTGCCCCCTTGGGGCATTGTTTTCTGCGAGTATGTAGAAGAATTACGGCATTTGGAAGAGTGAGGCCCATGGTGTAATGGTATCGCATCTGACCGGCAATCGGAAGATCCCGGGTTCGATTCCCGGGTGGTTACCTCATTTTTTAATTTGTTTCGTTTCTCTCTCTCGTCTTGCGCGGAATATCTCCTATACAAGCGTCGTTCTTTACGTTTTTATACTGCGTGTTCTTTGCAGTTGAATGTATATAATGTTACGGCATGCGGGAGGTGCCCCCTTGGGGCATTGGTTTCTGCGAGTATGTAGAAGAATTACGGCATTTGGAAGAGTGAGGCCCATGGTGTAATGGTATCGCATCTGACCGGCAATCGGAAGATCCCGGGTTCGATTCCCGGGTGGTTACCTCATTTTTTCATTTGTTTCGTTCTCTCTCTCTCGTCTTGCGCGGAATATCTCCTATACAAGCGTCGTTCTTTACGTTATTTATGCTGCGTGTTCTTTGCAGTTGAATGTATATAATGTTACGGCATACGGGAGGTGCCCCATTGGGGCATTGGTTTCTGCGAGTATGTAGAAGAATTACGGCATTTGGAAGAGTGAGGCCCATGGTGTAATGGTATCGCATCTGACCGGCAATCG
The DNA here is from genome assembly GCA_023014485.1 of Bathynomus jamesi. Lineage (NCBI taxonomy): Eukaryota > Metazoa > Arthropoda > Malacostraca > Isopoda > Cirolanidae > Bathynomus > Bathynomus jamesi. The sequence continues at coordinate 45,865 of JAJOZX010014353.1, forward strand.
GAAGATCCCGGGTTCGATTCCCGGGTGGTTACCTCATTTTTTCATTTGTTTCGTTCTCTCTCTCTCGTTTTGCGCGGAATATCTCCTATACAAGCGTCGTTCTTTACGTTATTTATACTGCGTGTTCTTTGCAGTTGAATGTATATATATATATATATATATATATATATATATATATATATATATACTGTGTGTATATATTTATATATATATATATATATATATATATATACACAACAAAGATTACGTTACTTTGTTACCATAACAAAGATTTCTGATTTGGCCAGATGACTAAGATGCGTTATGAGTGTTTACGGTTGAAACAACTTTTGTGTACATTAGCAAATTTGAAGACAATCATTGTGACCGAAAACTACTGTACTGCTGGAAAACCTTCACTCGAGATCATGGTTACACGGCAGTACAATAAATGAACCCTTCACAATACTTTTCTTTTTTTAACTAAATTCATAAAAGTTTTTTGTTATACAGTACTAATTTTCTAAATTATGAAATTGCATAAATCACAAAATGTACCTATTTCAATGCTGCGATTTCACATTCCAACTTTAAACATCTGTTTCTAAAAATGGGAGGTCTATTTTGTTTTTCTTCCACAATTAAATGTTTGTGCTTTGTGGTTGGTTTAATAAAAAATTTCGTTTCGTTCGCGATACGACAACATCGATCAACAGATTAATCGAATCTTTAGGAAATGAAGTGATAACAATTTTGAATTGTTTAAGCCATTTTAAACAACATTAAAGGCTTCAGGAACTGTAAATCTTTTACGCTTTCAAAACTTCGCCAGTAATCAATTTACTATTGAAAATAAAGCACATTATTACTGAATTTGAATAACGCGTAACTCGTTACCGCTGACAATCTCTATAGTAAAAAATATGCCTTCTTTATCACAATCTATACTATAATAAGAGAGCTGTCCGTCTGTCTGTCCGTCTGTCCGTCTGTCTGTCCGTCACACTTTCAGAAATTGTTAGAAAAAATTGAGAGAAAAAAATTCAGAAATTGTAAAAAAAAATCAGAAATTGTATTACGGGCGGCAATGTGAAGCTCAAGATTTTCATGACTGTGTTCTTTTCTGTAGTTTAGCAATGGGGGAAGGGTGGGGGTGGGGGTAATGGGGGATGGGTGGGGTAATGGGGAGGGTGGGGGTAATGGGGAGGGGGTAAATAATGATCAGAGTGAAAACGTAACACGCGCGGAAAATTCAAATAGGCCTAAGAAAATGAAGAAGAGGCCATGCGCGTGACAAGAGTAGGCCTAGTGCCTGAAGGAAAGATTCCATCAAGTATACCCTAAAAAACGATTCAATTTAATCTATTATTGTGAATTTATTTTAAAAGTGGGCCCTAATTGCTACGGGCACGATGGACATTAAAATAAAAATAACAAAGATTTATATGCTAACTAACTTATCTTTTTATTTATATCACCAAAATTCTGATCATAAATCATATTGTTAATTAAACCCCAAATTTACAATTCCAACACATAGGGTGTCGGTGAGGGAACCAGAGCCTCACAGCTCAGAGTTCGTCAACGTAACCAATGAGATGTCGGGTTTCCATATATATATATATATATATATACAGGGTGCCCCATAAGTTCGGCATCATAGGAGAAATTCATATTTTTCTATTTCTACAGGCCATAATGTCTGTGAGCAAGGAAGAACGAATCCAGATAATTCTACTCATAGGAAATCGGAGTAAAAGAGAGGCCGCTGCTGAATTTAACAGGCTGCATCAAGACCGCGAGACAATAACACAGTTGTGTTAACAGACTTGTTGCAAAGTTTAAGGAAACAGGATCCACAGAAGATAAACCACGCAGTGGACCTTCAAGGAGGTCCACTGACGATGATACAGCGACTGCTATCGTGGCTCATTTTAACAGAAGTCCCAATAAGTCTCTTCGGCGATTGTCCGCCGAGAGAGGAGTGTCGAAAAGTAGCATCCATTGCATTCTTCAGGCTCACAAATGGCATCCATATAAACTTCAGATCCTACAGAAATTAAGCGAAGATGATCCCGACCGGCGGATGGAATTTTGTGAATGGGCTACGGAACAATATGCTCGGGATGCCAATTTCCCGTCCACCATTCTGTTCAGTGACGAGGCTGTTTTTTATGGAAATGGTGAGGTAAATCGACAGAACACCCGCTACTGGTCTCAAAACAACCCTCACTGGTATACCTCTTCAATGGAATAAGGTGCATCTCGGGTGATGGTATGGTGTGGCATTTGGAAGGATCGCATCATAGGCCCCCTCTTTTTCGATGAACATGTCACTGGAGGCACCTACCTACGTATGCTCAAGGAAGAAGCATTTCCCAGTGTCTTGAACGAAGAAGGAAATTTCCCAACATGGTTCCAGCAAGACGGCGCTCCTGCACATTACAGCACCCAAGTAAGGGAATACCCGTACCAACAATTCCCTGGTCATTGGATAGGACGTCGAGGGCCTATGGAATGGCCAGCTAGAAGCCCGGATCTCACGCCACTAGATTTTTATCTCTGGGGCCACTTGAAAGCGCTGTTATACGCAGAGAAAATTAGGAGTGTTGAACATTTGCGGCAGCGCATTATTGGGGCATGTAACACCATTACTCCTGACATCACTCACCGAGTGCTTGCTGACTGGGTATCACGTCTGAATTTGTGTATTGAAAACAATGGTGGTCACACTGAGCACGTTCTGAAATAAAAGCTTTTGTTTTGCTTTTTTTTATTATTTTTCCTATGATGCCGGACTTATGGGACACCCTGTATATATATATATATCGTGACTATGAGGAGAAAGCAAAATAGGAAATTGTCAATAATGAACAGAGAAAAAGAGAAGAAACGAAGAAAAGGGAAGTAGAAATAAAAATAGTACCGACACACAACGAGGGTGAGAATATAAATGCAACATATAATAAAAGTGGCGCAAAACCTAACACCAAAAGTTCAAAAGGAGGACACGAGCACAAATAGTAAAAAACAAACAGGCAGTCACGAAAACAGACTGAAGTTGTCTCCCAATAACCAGCTAATACAACCATCAAAACAAAGGCCCCGAGTAAAAATGGGGAAATTGTATACAAATATTAGGTAAAAGGTAACTGCAGATATAAGGGAGGGCAATGTATGTATATGAATATTCCATTATGTGCGAATCTACTATAATAATGGTTACTGTAAATTCGGAGACAGCAGCAAATTCTACCACCCTGCCATTTACAAGACTTACGCAAAATATGGAACCTGCAAATACGGAAAAAAATTCTAAATGCTAAATGCTAAGTTCAAAGGACAATAGGAAAAACGAGAAGGAACCTATGTACACAAATCGTGAACCAAATTTTTTCAACATCGCAGACACAATGCAGCTTCTAAGTTTTATACAGCACATGCAATCAAGACAGCTGGGAATCCTCGAGCCGAACCGCTTCCTGGCAAGAAGTTAGCAGAACTGGTAGGCGGAAACGAATCTTTCTCGGAGGACCATAGGACTACTAAACACCCGATACTGAAGGATAACGGATTTGAAATGCACAAGGGGCAACGCAAAACTAAGAACATAAATATTGTCCAGGCTAGTATTCAAGGAATAAAACCAAACCACTCACGAAACAAAGTTTCATGCCTGAAAGGATTTATGAACGAAACAAGTGCTGACATCGCATGCCTCACAGAAACACATCTTAAAAATTGCCAAGGACTGCGAAAACTGAGGATATTGTATTTTGTATTGCTACGAAAAGAGATACATATCGATGGTTACAAGTTACTAAGAGCTTGGAACTTTTAACAGTAAAAATAGAAAAATAAACGTGGTACTTATAGTTATCTATAGACCTCCGAGCAATCCAAATGAAAAATTCTCTGATGCCATTAGGAGTCTGAACGCAAAATGTATGAGTGCAATGTTGCATAATGTTGCAAGGCACCACACCCCCTTTGGTGCCAACCCCCAACCCCCTTGTTGCAAGGTACCCCCCTTTGTTGCCAACCCCAAAATGGGGTTGCAAGGGGTATACATCTTGGAGGCATCACCCAAGCTGAATCCCCCAAAAGGGAATGCCAACCCCTTGCTACCAACCCCAAAATGGGATTGCAAGGGGTAT
>JAJOZX010014353.1:55000-91327 GCA_023014485.1 Bathynomus jamesi
TGGCGCCACTATAAACTAGCAAGCATCTACATTATCATACATTTTAAGTCCAACAAACCAAGGCCTAAGCTACACTTGAACTCAACAAGAAAATACACTCATTTCATTTGAGATTATCTGAAGTTAGTCTCCATAGTATACTGTATTGTATAATCAATCAAAAACACAATAATTAGCCATACATCTTTAAGTGTTTTAAAATGAGCACCTAATTATTTCCCCACTAAATGTAATGAAAACAACGGTGGAAGTTCCATCTGATGATGTGAAGCTTTTCCCTTTAATAAACAATGACTCTGCACCACCCATACTCAAAGGCAGTTTACTGAGGACTATAAAATATCTTAAATTTATATACATGTCAAAACTAAGATCTTTATACATGAAAACTATGTCAATATTAGGACCTTTTCCAGTTTGTGTACCGTTTTTCATATAATTTATTTTTGCTTCTTTTCAGATCAAAAAAGAGTGATAATATCAATCTCTTTAGTTAGGCTTATAAGGCTAACTAACGAAAATATCACGACCTAACCTAACCAATCGTTAGGTTAACTGTACGCCCTTGACGATTGGTTAGGTCATGATATTTTCGTTAGTTAGCCTTATAAAGCAAAAATAAATTATATGAAAAACGGTACACAAACTGGAAAAGGTCCCAATATTATTATCATTATCACATCAAAATATGTCAATATTATTATCATTATCATGCAAATTTTGGACCTTTTCCAGTTTGTGTGCCGTTTTTCATATAATTTATTTTTGCTTCTTTTCAGATCAAAAATGAGTGATCAAAAATGAGTTCTTGATAACCTAACATAACCTAACCTAACGTAACCTAACCTAACCCACATTATAATAAATAATTTCAATCTAAAAATGTTTACTATGCTGTATGTAATGTACTGTAGAAAACGGTACATAAACTGGAAAACGTCCCAAATTTTTAACTATTAGTAAATTTCTAATTCGACAATTTCAGTAAACAGCTAAAAGAATATTAAAAAAATATGCACAGTCAGTCATAAATAGCTTTACATTTATAAACCAATATTGAAATAAAATAGACCTACTTTTGAAGCCAAATGGTATTAGGATCATGTCAAGAATAGCGAACCCAACACCTGCAGGGTTCGCTATTCTTTGCAAGGGAATTTTTGGGTTCGCTATTCTTGACATGGTAAAATTGGGTTCGCTATTCTTGACATGGGAAGTCCTCAAGGACGTTTTCATAACTTCAGACGGTAGGTTTATGTTTCCCAATTTTAAGTAATTAGTTAAGGACGTATTAAATGCTTTTATATGTCTTTTTTTATTTAACCAAACTAGCACGACTTAACCTAACCAATCTTAATATATAAAAATAAATAAATTAAAAAAAATTTATTGTTTTTTATTTATTTTTTTAGGTTAATTGTACGCCCTTGACGATTGGTTAGGTTAAGTCGTGATAGTTTGGTTAATTTTTGCTATTCTTGACATGGGAACTTTTGGGTTAGCTATTCTTGGCAAGGGAATTTTTGTGTTCGCTATTCTTGACATGGTAAAATTGGGTTCGCTATTCTTGACATGATCCTAGTATTACCTCATCTGAAGGAACAGAGTGACTAATGTTTGATGAGTTAACTCATGAACAATGAAATAAAGAAGTTAATGCAATTGTTAAATATCAGAATGATAAGATAAATGTAAACCAGATATTCTATGTTGAGGACAAAACATATTTTAGTATAACTGAAAATCTAACTTAACACAAAGTCTTTTTGGCTTAATATTAAATTACTCTGAACTCAGGGGTACTTAAAATTTCTTTTGAAAGCTCCAAATTCCTTAAGAAATATACTGTATGTAAAACAATTGGAAACATTACCCCATCATTAAGTTATTATTATTAACAACCTGTATCCAAATATATTCTGATAACCACTGATTACACACATTTAAGTATAAATAAAATGATTACGTGTCAATTAATAGAAATTCCTTAGGGATTATAAACAACTGTAAGAAAGTTAAAATGTTTAATCTGACAGCAAATTGTACTAATTTTGTAATTACAAGTTTTTCTTAAATAATTTATGAAACCAAATTCTGCCACTAAACATTTTACAATATGTTCATCAAATTTACACGTACTGGCATTAATATTTAAATTTTTCGTTTCTAACTATAATCTAAATGTTCCCATAAGGATATAATATTTACACATATTTGTTATAACCGTACGAGTAATGTAGGTATAAAGATTTAAAAAGTTTCTTATCAATTAATTTCTAGAGAGTTTACAATCTTCATTAGTATTAAAATGTATATAGAAATCATACGAAGAAGCTACTGTAATTCATTTTTATTTGGTATATTTTTGTCAACACTCGAATTATTTATAATTAGGATGCCAAAAAGGAACAATTTTTCAAAGCAGAATAAATTTTTTTTAAATAAAAACTCGCATCGTTTGTCAAAAAGTAGATATATTTTAGTACTGCAATAGCCGCAAGCACTTGGACGCACTCCCTCAATATAAACGTCAAATGGGAACACGCAAGTCATTTAATTAAAAAATTAAAATAAACGACATCCTAAAAATTATTTTTCATGATAGTTTTCATACTTATTAACAAGCGTGTGTGTGTGTGTGTGTGTGTGTGTGTGTTTGTGTGTGTGTGTGTGTGTGTGTGTATGTCGGATAGTGGAAAAATATGATGATGCTTCGTTGTTATGCTTCGTTACATCATCTTCCCCGATTTTATGTATTCTCAGTATGTCGCTTCCTCGCACCAACAAGGAAGTTTATACCGTTTAATTATTTTATTCTGACTGCGAATTTCGAAGACAACAATTTATACCTTCGCTCAATGGCGTACCCTCTCTCTCTCTCGGTCCGTTGAGAGACGGGAATGCTTCTTCTTGGAAGGATATAAAATGACGAGTCTTTTCCTTTGCTCAGTCCTCCTTTATTTTTACAAGGTCGAAATCACTTTTAAAATATTAGAATTTCTTAGTAATTAGAAAAAACAATGAAAACCTTTTCACTACACTTGTTTAGAGAGTTATTAACGGGCAAATGCTTACATCAAAAAGCTAAGGGGACCAGCCGAAACGGCCCGGCCCAAGGACGGAACACTCACACCCACCCGAGGCCGAGGCGAGACTCTAACTCCCTGTCTCAAATCTGAGGCAGACTCTCTCAAGGCGCGTTCATTTCCTCCTTGAGAAACCTCGTGGTGCCACGTTTACCAAAGCTTTATTTACTTGTAAATTCCTACTCTAATAATGGTATTAACAAGAGAATTGGTATAAAATGATATTAGCAGAAGAATTTATACAATTGTAGTTTTATACTAGTCGAAAAGAACATTTAGAATTTTAGGAATCTCTGTTAAGATTATAGATGTGACAACTGTGGAGAGCATCGTTAGGCTTATCGAAAGGGTGCCAGAGAATCTGGGCTTGAGGCAATTTATACAAATATTAAGAATTTTAACGGAGTCCTGTTTTAATTTATATGAACAAAATAATATCTTCTAAAGGATTAATATTTTAATTTATACAAACAAGAATATCTTTAAATTTTAACAAATTTATTTTCTCGTAGAAACACTTTTCTACATATACACACACACACACACACACACACACACACACACACACACACAAACATGGGCGCCCGCAGGATTTTTTCCAAGGGGGGGCAAAATTTAATGTATTAATAGGTAGGGACCGGAGCAAGCAAAAAACTTTTGACAGGTGCTTGAGTTGGCGCTGCCAACTTGGCGGGATAATTTTAAGGGGGGACTTCTGAACAAATAAAAAGGTAGCAACCTTTTATCATGCACACAAATAAAAAATTTCACCCTTTAGGAGGCAGTTGGATACTTTTCAGCAAGTTTAGGATATAAATATTTTCTTAGAAAATATTTAATATATTTTCTTGGCATTTCCAGGGGGTGGGGGGCAAGCGCCCCCCCTTACCCCTACCTGCGGGCGCCCATGCACACACACACACACACATATATATATATATATATATATACAACAAAGATTACGTTACTTTGTTACCATAACAAAGATTTCTGATTTGGCCAGATGACTAAGATGCGTTATGATGAATAAATACCTGCGCGCTCCGAGTGTTTACGGTTGAAACAACTTTTGTGTACATTAGCAAATTTGAAGACAATCATTGTGACCGAAAACTACAGCTGGAAAACCTTCACTCGAGATCATGGTTACACGGCAGTACAATAAATGAACCCTTCACAATACTTTTTTTTTTAACTAAATTCATACAACTTTTTTGTTGTACAGTACTAATTTTCTAAATTATGAAATTGCATAAATCGCAAAATGTACCTATTTCAATGCTGCGATTTCACATTCCAACTTTAAACATCTGTATTAGTTTCTAAAAATGGGAGGTCTATTTTGTTTTTCTTCCACAACTAAATGTTTGTGCTTTGTGGTAGGCTTAATAAAAAATTTCGTTTCGTTCGCGATACGACAACATCGGTCAACAAATTAATCGAATCTTTAGGAAATGAAGTGACAACAATTTTGAATTGTTTAAGCCATTTTAAACAACATTAAAGGCTTCAGGAACTGTAAATCTTTTACGCTTTCAAAACTTCGCCAGTAATCAATTTACTATTGAAAATAAAGCACATTATTACTGAATTTGAATAACGCTTAACTCGTTACCGCGGACAATCTCTATAGTAAAAAATATGCCTCCTTTATCACAATACTTCATAATATAAGATTTGGATAATTTAATGACGGTACTCGTAGATACTTCACCAACTTGTTACTGTGGAAACGAGTGTTTAATTCATTTGATCGACATCTCATTCTGAATGGCAGCTGCTGCGTTTTCTATTCACAATTGTTTTAAGGAAAATGAGGAACCATTCGTGTACTTCACTCTGCGCGAAGGGTAATATATATATATATATATATATATATATATATATATATATATATGGTGAGTCAAAAGTAGCGCCCGATTTCTGTTTTTTCGGCTGTCAGATTCTTTCTGGGAAGTCATGTTGTTAATAACTGTCTTGCAGATTATTAATTTTCCTAGTTTATTTATTTATTTTTTTTTTTGCAGGTTATTACTGAGAGTTTGGAAAGTTACTGAATTTGCACCAAATTGAACCATGAATTACCTTTCAATGAATCAAGGCATTGCGGCCGTGAAACATTACTACAAATGTAATGAACAACCAACGATGGCGGCACGCCGTTTGGCACAGGAATTCGATATTAACCCACCCCAGAGAAGAAACATACGATTGATTGTCGAGAAATTTGAAGCAACAGGGTCGGTAGCCACTGCAAAGAAGTCCGGTCGTCCGAAAACGGCAACGAATGTAGCTAAGGCTGAAGAAGCCATCAGGAGACTGGAACAAAGTCCGCAAAAGTCAACTCGCCGTTTATCTGCAGAGTTGGAAGTGAGCCAATCAAGTGTTATCCGTATCGTTCACCAGAAAAAATGGAAACCTTACATTCCACGCTTACTGCATGCCCTTCATGATGGAGATGACGACCGACGTCTTCAATTTTGCGAAGAGTTCTTAGCTAAACTTGACGAAGAGGACACAATGCTAGACAACATCTGGTGGTCAGATGAGGCATGTTTTAAGCTTAACGGCACAATTAACAGACACAATTGTGTCTACTGGGCTGCGGAGAACCCAAGAGTGACAGTTGAGAAGAAGGTAAATTTACCTGGCGTGACAGTTTGGGCAGCCATATCTCCATTAGGGATAATTGGACCCTTTTTCTTTGAGGGATCTGTCACTGCAGAAATTTACCTGGATATGCTGCAAACCTTCTTTTGGCCCAGGGTACAAGATCAGGACTGTTATTTCCAGCAAGATGGGGCTCCACCTCATTATGGACGTCATGTTCGTCAGTGGCTTGATGAAAACTTTCCCGGAAAGTGGATCGGCCGCCGCGGTCCGATCGAGTGGCCGGCACGCTCCCCAGACCTTACACCTCCAGATTTCTTTCTTTGGGGACTCATGAAAGACCTTGTTTATCGTGAAAAGCCTCGTACCATTCAGGAATTGAAGGCTCAAATCACTGCAAAGTTTGAAGAAATTGATATCGAACTCTGAAGGCGTGTGTGCCACTCTGTGCCTGCTCGGCTGCAATTGTGCATCGATCACGAGGGAGGGCACTTTGAAAATTGCAAGTAAAACAGCTTGGTACAGTTCCGTAATAATTTTCCCCCGAATAAATGGTTAGATAAACATGTCATTCATTTATTTCTACCTTCTTGTACACTGTAATACAAATGGCAAACAAAACAATCAACTGACAGAAATCGGGCGCTACTTTTGACTCACCCTGTATATATATATATATATATATATATATATATATATATATATATATATATATACATATATATTATATTTCGTATAAACACATGTCCAAAAGTATTCTAATCTGGGTATGCCCCATATAAATAACCTTTACTCTACAAGTCGCGCAAGATTCGAGATGGGTTCCTTTCTGTCTCCTTTCTGTGTCCTTTCTGTCCATACATCAAACCCAAAGGAAAAAATAAATAAATAAATGTGCAAATAAAGCTTCGTACAAAAGAATAGCCTGAACGATGTAATTCCAGATGTTCTTCCTTCCAAACTGATAACTTCACTGATTGTAGACAAATTTAAAATGAAATTAAAATGTGAATATTTACTTCCCTCGGCCTTATCTGAATAAATATATATTTTATTTCAATATTGGTTTATAAATGTAAAGCTATTTACGAATGACTGTGCATATTTTTTTAATATTCTTTTAGCTGTTTACTGAAATTGTCAAATTAGAAATTTACTAATAGTTAAAAATTTGCAGGATAATGATAATAATATTGACATAGTTTTGATGTGATAATGATAATAATATTGACATAGTTTTGATGTATAAAGATCTTAGTTTTTTGACATGTATATAAATTTAAGGCATTTTATAGTCCTTACTAAACTACCTTTGAGTATGGGTGGTGTGCAGAGTCATTGTTTATTGATGGGAAAAGCTTCACATCATCAGATGGAACTTCCGTTGTTTTCATTACATCTAGTGGGGAAATAATTAGGTGCTCAGTGATTAAGTGACTAACCACTCATTTTAAAACAGTTAAGGATGTATGGCTAATTATTGTGTTTTTGGATTGATTATACAATACAGTACATATGGAGACTAACTTCAGATAATCTCAAATGAAATGAGTGTATTTTCTTGCTGAGTTCAAGTGTAGCTTAAGCTTTGGTTTGTTGGACTTAAATGTATGATAATGTAGAATTGTAGATGCTTGCTAGTTATAGTGGCGCCAAAAAAATTGGTTTTTTCTTGCTTCCCCCTCCTTTATCCAATAGAAAATCCATTTACATAGAAAAATAAGTAGCTATATAGTTTAAAAAAGAAATTATTGTGTATATGTTCTAAAAACATATAAACATTTTTAAATATTATAATTTATACTTTCTTTTAATTAAGCTTAACCTGCAGGCTACAGCACAAACTGAATAACTGTTTCAGTGAAGGGTTTGACCCCGAACAACTTTATCAAAATTACACACATAATCTGTGAAATAATAATCAGGACTTTAATCAGGTTATTATGATTACAGAATTGATAGTGATACCCAGCTTATTCTTAAGCTAATCTAGGTTAGGCCTATCAGCATACGTGGAAGAGTTGATATTTTTTTGGAGTTACACAAAGCACCTGTAGCGAGTCTATCTCGTACAAGAGTAGGCCTTGGATTACGGGATGTTAACACAGCCCTCTTTCAGCTTTGGGCCTAACCTTTTCTAACGGTAAGATTGTAGATATTTATCCAACGTTAGATGAACAAAGATCTGAATTTCCTACAGTACTGTCAATTACAAAACAAGCAAAGTTTCATCCACAGTCTCAGACCACAGTTAATAACCTCAGACACACCAAAAACTCAGTCCCAAAAACAACTTAAGACTAATTTTAAATTCAAATAACTAAAGTACAAAATCTATAACAACCAAAGTCAGGCTTAAATTTGGAGTTTAATCACAGTACTAAGACTCCCACTTTGTAAAACTTTAATATATATAGCAACTGGTAAACAATATACTCACATTATAATTCTGTGCCTTTTGACGAGTAATCTTCATAAATGCAAACAAATTAACATACTATCAGCACAGAATATATTAATTAAACTGTTACAGATGACATTTTAGATCAAGTTTACAAACACTATGGCTGCTTGAATCTGTAGGTATTTATGATAATATTCACTTCAGATGAAGACCAGTTAATGACAGAAAATTTTGAAAACACAATTGAATACAAAGATACCATTATTTTAGTTGTGAACTATCCTGGAAAACATAGGGCGCCTGGAGTTTTTAGATGACTTGCGATGCAGATAGGGACGCTGCTACATGTATATATTGGTTAATTATTTATTCCAAAATATATATATATAATTATAAATATAATTTTTTCCTGTATTAATATATGATCATACTATGTTTTGTATATTTCAATATATTTAATATAACTATTTTTTCTGTACTAATATTTTGATAATGCACCGTTTTGTATGATTATTTTATTTTCCATTCTATTATTTGATCATAATATGTCCCATTGTATATCCATTATTCAGCTAAATAATCAGAACGATGTATTGGTGTTTTATTTATTCATTTACACAATTTATCATTTGTTTCTAAAGCGGATTTCAGAAATAATTAATTAATTGCTATTTGTCAAATCGATCTTCTAAGCCCTGGAATATATGGATTAATTAGATACATAGCGCAATACTCAGCTTTCTAAGTCAACTGACGGATGAGTAATGGAATAATTAAAACAGATATTGTTATCTGGCAACTCAGCCTTCTAAGCCAGATACGGAAGAATATAAGGATTAATTTCATAAATAAAGAAATCTGGCACTCAGCCTTCTAAGCCAACATTAATATATGGATAATTAAACAGATATTGTGCTATCTGACAACTCAGCCAACTGGCTGATGAATATAAGGATTAATTAAATAAATATTGCTAATCTGGCAACTCACACCTTCTAAACCAACATTAATATATGATTTCAATAAATAATTAATGCTATCTGGCAACTGAGCTCAGCCTTCTAAAGCCAAGTGGCTGAATAATATATGGAATAATTAAAATAAATATTGCTAATCTGGCAACTCAGCCTTCTAAGCCACATTAATATATGGTTTAAAATAAATAATTAACACTATCTGGCAACTCAGCCAACTGGTTGATTATATATGGAATAATTTAATACATAGCGCAATCTGACAACTTAGCCCAACTGGCTGATTAGGGGCCTATAAGAGAGCGGCGGGGTGGCTGAAGGACTCATATGAGCTTGGCAGTAGCCAAGCGAACCCTTCTTCTGGGTTCCCTCCACCTCCTCTCTCTCTCTCTCTCTCTCTGGGGCATGAGGCCGTCCCAACTTCTCTCCAAAGAGGTTTCTCCTTAAGTTAGGTATGCCCCTTTGGGAGGTTCATCTTTGGGGATGCCTCCAAGTTGCAACCCTTGCAACCCCATTTTGTGGGGTTGGCAACAATGGGGGTGCCTTGCAAAAAAGGGTGATGGGGGTTGGCACCAAGGGGTGTGGGGTGCCTTGCAACATTGCGGCCATACTACTTCCATTGATGATATCAGAAACTTAATAAGTGTCCGTAAACTCTACATCCCCCAATATAATACTCTGCAGAGATTTTAATTTCCCATTTATAAAAACATACAAAAGGTGGATATATATATATATAATATATATACAGGGTGTCCCCGCAGGAAATGTCAAAAATGCACCATTTCACTCTTTGGGTATTTCTAAGTAGAAAGTATTTATATCGATAGGGTCTGATTCTCAACCGTTACCGAGATACAGGCCTCTACATTTGAGGTTTTGAACGCATCCTGTATACGTGCAACCAAACTGCTCCTAGTTTCGGGCTTACCCCGCTGATAAACGTTACTCTTCAAGAACCCCCACACACAAAAAATAATGCAAATAATAATGTGAGGATCTGCACAGTTGCCAATGTATCATGATGTCATTGAATATTATCTAAGATCGGCTTTTTATTATGTTTAGTTTACCCAAATGTAGAGGCCTGTATCTCGGTATGGTTGGGAATCAGGCACATGTCGATATAAATACTTTCTACTTAAAAATATCCAAACAGAGTCAAATGGTGCATTCTTGACATTTCCTCCTGGGACCCCTGTAACACGTATATATATATATATTATATATATATATATATATATATATATATATATATATTATACAGGGTGTTTGAACAACTTCTGTACAAATTGTAATGGGGGATAGGCACACCAAGACAAACCCTTTTCGTCTATAAGTGTATGTCCGCTGACGTCACATTCGGCGCGAGAGGGCGCCGCTGCAATTGCTAAAGGTGAAGGGTGCAGACTCGCGCTTGCCGCGGGCATTCTTAAATCGACGTGTTGAACACATTCGTCTACGAATAGCCACGGGAACATCTCCAGCAGTTCCGGCAACGTTTCTTCAAGAAATATCCGATAAACCAGCCCGTTGAGTCGGGCAGGCAGCAGTACGGCCCAATCAACTTACCATGGACGATACCGCCCAAACATTGACGGCGAAACCGTTTCTTGATGAGCATTGCAACCCGTGTAGCAATGTGGATTTGCGTGCGCCCACAACGTGAGAATTGTGCATGTTAAACACACCCTCACGTGTGAACAGGCCTCATCTGAGAACAGCACATAAGCCGGAAAATTAGGCTGCACCACTGTCTGCTGCAGAAACCAGCGTGCGAATTCCACACGAAGAGGGTAATCCCGAGGTTGTAATGCCTGGACTCTCTGACGATGAAACGGATGTAACTGCTGCTCGTGCAACACTCTCCAGACCAGGTCGTGGTTCACACCGAGGATACGTGCAACACCTCGCGTGCTTGCGCTTGGATTGTCCTCAAATCGCCGTAGGATTTCTTTTTCCATGTCAGGAGTGCGCACGTTTCTCTCCCGACCAGTGTCATGCATGTTTGCATGGAATGTTCCAGTTTCTCGCAGTCGCCGATGCAAATGCGCAAACGTTTGGTGGTTTGGCACACGTCTGTTTGGGAAGCGCTGTCGTTACAACCTCACAGCAGCTCTTCCGTTTCCATTGGCAGCCCCATACACCATATGCATGTCAGCCATCTCAGCAGTCGTGAAGCGCTCCATGTTACGCGTACTACGTCCGATTTAAGAATGCCCGCGGCAAGCGCGAGTCTAGCCCACTTCACCTTTTAGCCAATTGCAGCGGCGCCCTCTCGCGCCGAATGGTGACGTCAGCGGACATACACTTATAAACGAAAAGGGTTTGTCTTGGTGTTGCCTATCTCCCATTACAATTTGTACAGAAAGTTTTCAAACACCCTGTATATATATATCTTCTTCTTTCTCTTCGCCCGTTCCCACCTCTATGCGGGGTCGGCGTTTCTGACCAGCCTCCTCCACACAGCCCGGTCCTGGGCTTCTTCCTCCGACAAACCCTTCTCCCTCAAATCGTCCCTCACCTTCTCCATCCACCTTCGCTTCGGTCTGCCTCTCTTTCTCCTGCCATGCACCTCCATATTCATCGTTCTCTTACCCACATAATCTTCGTCCCCTCTCATCACATGTCCATACCATTTCTGTCTACTTTCTTGTATCTTCCTCGAGATTTCTCCAACCTTTGTTGTGCCCCTTATCCTTTCATTCCTTACTCTATCCAACCTTGTCACTCCGCACATCCATCTCAGCATTCTCATCTCCGTTACATCTAGTCTTTTCTCATGATCTTTCTTATAGCCCAAGACTCAGCCCCGTACATCATAGCCGGTCTTACCACAGTCTTATACACCTTTCCCTTAACCCTTGCGCCTATTCTTCGGTCACACAACACCCCTGAAACTTTCTTCCAATTTTTCCAACCAGATTGCACTCTGTGTGTTATTTCTGTGTCCAGCTCACCGTCCTCAGCCACTGTCGATCCCAAGTACATAAACTTACTTACTCTCTTTAACCTCGCTCCCTCTAAACTAATTTCTGAGTCTTGATTTTCGTAGAACCTCAGGTACTCCGTTTTCTTTCTGCTGATTTTCAACCCTCTGTCTTCAAAAGCCCTCCTCCATTCCTCCAATTTTCTTTCTACTACTTCTCTCCTGTTGCTGCACAGAACAATATCGTCTGCAAAGAGCATACACCAAGGGGATTGATCTTTTATCCCCTGGGCCAACACATCCATAATTAGGACAAGGGGGGCACAATAGAAGACCAGGAACAAGCAAAAATGTTGATGGCTCTAACAAACGAATTTATGTTAACGCAATACATAAATGAAAACACAAGAAAAAAAACCTTCCTGGATCTGGTATTCACGAATAACACGAAATTGATTGATGCTATAAAAATACCCCCAACTATTATCTCAGACCACAACATAATCGAGATATCAACAGATATGGTGACAACATTAAAAAACAATACTCATACTGAAGAAAGAAGCAAATTTGGGACTTTTAACTTAAACTCCAAGACTATAACTTGGGAAGAAATCAGATCCTACATGCCCCAAAGAGAGAAAAATAGTTTTAGAGAATAAAACAACCGAAGAAATGCTAACAACCTTAGAAGAAAAGACGCTGCAAATTTTAGAACAATATGCTCCGAAAGCACAGCTAAAAGGAAAGAGGAACTGGTTCAAGAGGGAAAAGCGAACAATATTCCGCAAAAGAAAGAGAGTAGCGGCGAAGTTAGTTAATTGCAGAGACAACAATACCAGGGAAATAAAACAAGAAAAACTGGAGAGTATCGATTTGGAAATACAAACATACAGAGAGGGAAGAGGAAAAGGCGGTTGAAGTAATCAAGGAAAATCCAGAATACTTCTATATCTATGCCAAAAGGGAAACAAAAATGCGCACCACTATCGGACCCTCAAGGACAGGAAATAATGAACTAATGGACGATCAAAAATAAATATCTGAAACAGTGAGAGCCCAGTATGAATCAGTCTTCAGCACTCCAAAAAGTGACAAAGCGGTACCTGACAGATGCTTCCTTTGAAGAGAATTTACAAGGAGATTGTATAACAGATTTTGATTTTACCCCAGAAGATATAGCACGAGTTATAAGACAAATGAAACCACATTCAGCTGCAGGTCCGGACAAAGAGAACGCATTATTGATTAAAAACTGTAAAAATAAAATAGCTACACCCTTATGCTGGCTATAGAGAAGATTCCTAGACACTGGGGAAATGCCGAGCATCCTGAAAAGAGCAAACATTGTCCCTATATATAAAGGAGGGGATAGATCTCAAGCAAAGAACCATATACCAGTATCACTGATGTCCCATCTCACCAAAGTATTTGAAAGAATAGTTAGAGAGAAAATCTATGACTTCTTGGAGACACTGGAAAGATTCAACGAGAATCAACACGGATTCCGATCAGGAAGATCGTGCCTATCACAACTTATAGAGCACTATAACACTGGAAGGCAATGAAAACTATGATGTCATATACACGGATTTTGCTAAAGCTTTCTACAAATGTCATCATGGTACAATAACACATAAAATAAAACATATGGGAATAACAGGCAAAGTTGGAAAATGGATCTACAATTTCCTCAGAGAACGGCAACAGGTAGTAAAAATTCAAGGTATATCATCATCAGAATCGGAAGTACACAACTCAGTACCAAAAGGAACAGTATTGCCTCCACTCCTATTCATTATCATGCTAACAGATATAGCCAATGAAGTAACCAACAACATTATAGTAACATCCTTTGCAGACAATACAAAGATCAGCAGAAAAATCAGTGATGCAAAAGAGGTGGAGGCCTTACAGAAGGACACAAACAGAATATACAAATGGTCAGAAGACAACAACATGACATTTAACACCGAGAAATTTCAGCTCTTGAGATATGATAGAAATGAGGAACTCAGACAGCATATTATGCCCCAGATAGACGGGAAGTTCAGAGAAGCAAGAAAGCGATACATTTGTGGGTTATAATGACTGATGATGCGAAATTCGAAACACAAAATCGGAGAGCGATAAACAAAGCAAAAAGAGTTGCGGGACAGGTACTAAGAACTTTTAAAAGAATGGACAAGAAAGTAATGATTCCCCTGTTGAAAACACTGATCATACCAAAACTTGAATACTGCTCAGTCTTGACATTCCTATATAAACAGGAAGAACTAAATAAACTAGAAGAAATTCAGAGACATTTCACAGCCAAGACTGATGGCTGCAAAGAACTCAACTCCTGGGAAAGACTAAGTAAACTAAATCTGTATTTCCTGGAAAGAAGAAGAGAGAGGTACATCATAATTTACTGTACATGTGGAAAATGATCGAAAAACGGTACCAAACCTCAAACTATCAAACTAAACGCAATTACCATCCAAACAACACTGGAAAATAGGAAAGGAGGAATGTGTATTGTTCCCAAACTAAAGGCCCGACAAGGGACCTCTTCAACACTAAAGGAAAATAGGTTGGTTGTCAGGGAGCCAAGGCTTTTTTTAACCAGCTTCCAATGGATCTTAGGAACGTCACAGGGGTCAAAGTTGAAGTCTTCAAAAGAAGACTAGATGCCTGACTCAGGATGGTACCAGATGAGCCAGGTGTACCTCGTTATGCGCGATGGAGAGCGCAAGAGAACAACTCGCTCCTCCACCAAGCCAAGTCTAGAGGCAGGGCCATTACCTTGACCTTCGTGTGAAGAGGGACCACCGAACGGAACATGTCCAAATAATTTCCATAAAATTTATATTCAAATAATATAATTATTAACAGATTTACAACTGTTTAAATGACACAATAAAATTTTGCGAGTGAGGGCTGCTTTCAGTTTGAAATGTAACGTTCGTCACTACGCACGAGCCAGTTAACCAGAACTACGCGATCGCATTGAAGAATGTTGGGAACAAATACCACAACATCAAATTCAGGTTGCTATTCGCCATTGGAAACGAGTGTGATAGCTGTGATTAATGAAAATGGTGGTCAAATCGCATATAAGTCTTACTTGTACAAAGGAATACAAAGGACACCAACAGCAACAAACCGACTGGTCCCTACGAGGCTGTCTGTTTAAGAGGGAAGGTTAAAAGAAGTAAAAAAATTTAAAGACAAGTGAAAGTTTTAAAGCAAAGCAGAGAAAAGAGGTTGAGAGGTAGGAAAGAAATTTGAAGATAAAATGAAAATTTTAAAGTACAGAGGATGGAATCCAAGTGAAAAATCTACTGTACAATACTTCTACGCGCTAACAAATGCTTCCAGCTGGGGGTTTAAGGCAAGATAAGCATCTAGTCTCTTTTTAGAGGATTCGATAGAATTACTTTGAACTACGCTGGCTAGCAATCCATTCCACAAATTAACTATACGATTGAAGAAAAAGTTTTTAGCTTAATTAGAATTAAAATGTTTACCAACTAATTTGGAACCATTACCGCGAGCTCTATCTGTATTCCTGAACGTGAAATATTTTTTGGCATCGACTTTATCAAAACCTTTAATCATTTTAAACACCTGGATTAAAACTCCTCGAATTCGCCTTTTACAAACGTATGATTTCTTTCAAATCTAGGAATCATCTTAGTAGCCAGTCGCTGCACCCTTTCCATTCTGTCTATGTCCTGTCTAAACATGGGGACCAGAAATGAACGCAATATTCCAGGTGAGGGCGTACTAAAGAACTATATAATGTTAGTATTGTTTTCTCCGACCCATTTTAAGTCCTATTTCACATATAGGCGTAACCCATTTTAAGTCCTATTTCACATACAGGGTGTTTCAGGAGGAAAGGTCAATACTTCGGGAGGTGATAGTATCGGTCATTGTGAGAAAAAAAGTTCATATGAACATGTGTCTAATTCTGAATGGTTACGGAGATACAGCTCTTTGAATCTAATGCGCGCGCAACTCTTCCTCCCCCCGCGGTGGTCCCATTCAATGGCCACCAAGGTCTCGAGACCTCTTTCCGTTAGATTATTATTTGTCGGGGTGGATAAAAAGTCAAGTTTACAAAAGAAAGATGGATACACGAGACGAATTGCTCGCGCGCATTTTGGATGCTGCTGCCCGCATAAAGGAACGTCAAGATCAACTCAGACGAACAACACGCGATCTTCGCACACGAGTTGCAAAGTGCATTGAGGTTGACAGTGGGATTTTCGAAAACGTATTGAAAACTGTAACAAATTTGTCATTTCTGTATCTGATACCATTCAAAATGCCAATGTTTAAACATTAAATCATTAAATGTTAGAAACAGTAATTGGTTTCCCTTTCTTGATTACCATTAACAATGCTTTTGTATTTGTAGATTCAAACAGCTCTATCTCCGTAACCATTCAGAATTAGACACATGTTCATATGAACTTTTTTTCTCACAATGACGATACTATCACCTCCCGAAGTATTGACCTTTCCTCCTGAAACACCCTGTATAGGCATAAACAGAGAAGGTTGATATAAGGGTCTCAAATGGCAACATTTGAGAATCTTTGCTCAGCCAAATTGGTTAACTTAACACAAAACTCAAAAAATAAACCCCTACAAAAAATATACATATACACATATAAATATACATACAACTCCAAGCATCCAATTCTTCTTTCAAGGAAGAATCACTCAACAGATTTCATGAACGGACATACACCATAAAATGCACCACATAAAGTAAACAACTTTTAGACACGTGGATTCCTTGCAAACAAATTGGATTCCTTCAAAACCCCAAACCTTCCAGACCTACCTGTAGGACGTGTAACATTTACTCGATCATAACTACGGGTATTGACTTCACTGGAGTGGTGAATCAAAGTTTTGAAAACAACTGGATTCAGAGGAATACAAAAAAAAAAAATATATATATATATATATATATATACTATACTCTTTACATGTGCCACAAACACATACAACCTGTCTGAACATAATAAAGGATCAAAGAGTAAAGGCTTTTATTGCTGCGCTCTGGTTCTATGCACATAATTTTGTGCCAAAAATTATATGGTTAAACAGTGGCACATACTCAAATCTGAAGAGAGATTATTCATCAGATTTCTACCAACAAAGGATTTTATAGCCTACTTTGGCCATAGCCCAAACTACTCTACCAAGGGCCTTATGGCTTACCTTGGCCATGGGCCAAACTACTATTTCAAGGGTCTTATGGCTTCTTGGTCAGAGAGCAAACTATTACAAGGGTCTTATAGCCTACTTTGGCCATAGCCCAAACTACTCTACCAAGGGTCTTGTGGCCTACCTTGGCCATGGGCCAAACTACTATTTCAAAGGTCTTATGGCCTACCTTGGCCATGGGCCAAACTATTATTACAAAGTGTTTTATGGCCTACTTTGGCCATAGCCAAAACTACTCTACCAAGGGTCTTATGGCCTACTTTGGCCATAGCCCAAACTACTCTACCAAGGGCCTTATGGCCTACCTTGGCCATGGGCCAACTACTCTACCAAGGGTCCTATGGCCTACCTTGGCCATGGGAAAAACTACTATTTCAAGGGTCTTATGGCCTACTTTAGCCGTAGCCCAAACTACTATACCGGGGGTCTTATGGCTTACCTTGGCCATGGGCCAAACTACTCTACAAGGATCTTATAGCCTACCTAGGCCAGAAACCAAACTATTACAAGAGTTTTATGGCCTCCCTTGGCCAGAGACCAAACAACACAAAAACAGTACAGGATTCAAACCCCCAAGCCCTCCAGATCTACCTGTGGCTGTGGAGGAGTAACATTTACTCTACAAAAACTACGGGTATTGATTCGTCTGAAGTGGTAGGAGGTTTGAATACAGTATAGGGTGTCCCGAAAGTCTTGTTACATCTATGTGTAATCTCGGAATATTAAATGATGTTTGGTTCCAACAGGATGGAGCACCTCCCCACTATTCTTTGAGGGTTCATGAATATTTAAATGAGGTGTTTCTGATCGATGGATTGGGACATTAAAATGCAACATTAAAATGGCCTCCGAGAAGCCCAGATCTCTCGAGTTGTGACAATGCATTATGGGGATTTAAAAGGAAAAGGTTTCTCAAAAACGTTATGATTCCACTGATGGACTAAAGGAAGCCGTAAAGGATGCTTTTAAACTTGTAACACCTAAAATGCTGAGGAGCATAGCACACCGAACCTGGCGTAAAATCATTCTGTGCAGTGAGAACGATGGTTTGCATACAGATCCATTGGATACATGATAAACTTGTTTATAACTATGTATAAATTACAATGTTGTATAATTCTGTATAAAATAAAATGTCTCGCAGTGTTTTCTACTATATACTTTCATTACCATAGTAACATTTACATAGGTGTAACAAGACATTCAGGACACCCTATACAAACTCATTCAACCAAACAATACAACATGGAAATAAATTTCAATTAACTCACCAACGTAGAAGTCCCTTTAAAACATAAATAGTTAACAAAACATGACAAAACTCCAAAACAACATCAGTAAACCAGCATTTAAACTGGTGACTTATAAAACTTACACAAATAATGAGCAAAGTTAAAATGCTTAATAATTTTACTTTAATTTCATTAATTTCCTAGGATCACCTGAAGATCAGGGCCCCCGGTTTTCTTTAGTTAGCCTTATAAGGCTTACTAACGAAAATATCATGACTTAACCTAACCAATCGTTAGGTCAACTGTACGCCCTTGACGATTGGTTAGGTTAAGTCGTGATATTTTCGTTAGATAGCCTTATAAAGCTAACTAATGAATGCTGGGGGCCTTGATCTTCAGGTGATCCATTTCCTATACCAAAGGGAGTCAAACTGATTGACATAACTTTAACTAAACTTGAGAAGTTGGCCTCTTGAACTTTTATAGGTGCTACTATAGTATGTGGTCTACCTACGATTGGTTAGGTTTAGTCATGATATTTTCGTTAAAATTAACGAACATATCATGACTAAACCTAACCAGTCATCAAGGGCGATTGACATTGGGATGTAAACAAGCAATTAGTAAACAAGATAAGAAGCTATAATTGAAAGGTAGACCGTCGAATCGTAGGTAGACCGCATACTATAGTAGCACCCTTTTATATTTAAATAGGTCTTCAGTACCTTCCTCTTTCTATGTTCCTACTTCGTCCTTTTTAACTCATTTCACATGGTTTGAGAAACACTGTTTATCAAAATTTTAATCTATAACATACAAATTTTTCTCCGGCCAGTAATTGGGAGGCCTGCGTTCCGCAGTTACTGAGGCCGGGCCCCAGCACCGCAGGTCTAGCTAAATGGGCCCGTAGGGCCCACTTTAGCTAGTAATTGAAAAACGAAGTCCATGTGCCATTAATATTATCGTGCGATAGAGCCTCATGACAATTATAGGTAATTGAATACCAATATTTAAAGTAATTGTTTTTCCTTATGTTGAAGTTGAAGGTATTTTCTTTCTTCAACAATGAACAACAACAAAATTTTTCATTAAAATTTTAAGTCCCTCTGGTGGCCAATTTGAATAAAAGAAATGGATATATAATTTTTGTTTATAAAATTATTAAAATACTTAAATAAAGTCAACATAATAAGCTCGTTTAATATATAAATTATAAAGAGTACAACTTAATATAGAATTATTATTAATATAGAGTAGATTACAATAATTTATAATATTTAGAGATTAGCTAGTTAGAGAAAATGTAATTTATGGACAAATTAACTTATTAATCTTTGCCTTTTTAATGTAAAATATTTTTATATAATTACACTTTGAAGTTAGGAAAAATTATCATAAATAATTTTTTGTCTGTCCACTTTTCTATTAATATAGATTTTGTTTAGTAATGAAAATTTTTAAGTAATCAGTGAGAGAATCCGCTAAATTTGGCCGATGCCGATGGTCAAAAAATGTCTGATTCTGCCGGTGCCGATACCGATTAATCAATAAACCACTAATATACATAGTCGTGTGGTGTATGTATATATATATATATATATATATATATATTACCTATATGTATATGTATATTATATTCTTTAATTTAGGCCTACATTTTTTTGCAGGAACTACGTACATTTCGTACGGAAATACATTCCTCAAGTGTGTATTAAATGTTAGCATAAAAGGTTTACCCTTACAAACGTTTTTTTCTGCATACACAGTATTATCAATGAAGTCCACAACTCCACATCTCTGTAGAAAATACGGCCTACTTGGTAAACACCAACAAATCCAAATTTGTTACAGTTTATTGAAAACACTTGCAAATCATCGTTACCAACAGAAACCTATACCAAAGCATACCTTCTAGGTTTTAATAAGTGGTTAGGCTCAGAGACATCCTTTGCGATAATCAACACTTCTTACCAGGGCCTGAAACATATCTCAGCATCATAAAAACATTTCCACGATATTGTAGAGAAAACTTCAAAAAAGTGAACCTAAAAGGGCGACCATCAAATTCAACCAAGACCATCAACAAAGGACTTTGAAGAAGCCATATAACCAGACGAAAGGCAACCATTAAAAGTGAACTAATTCTAGTGTTACAGCCATCTTTCAGCGCAAGCCTTCCTTCAGTCTCGCTGCAGAAAGCATCTCTCGAGAATAGGCCTACTTTACAATCTTCCTCCAATTGTTCTTTGGCCCACACGTTCGTTTATCGGCCTACCCTCGGCCCTCACATATTTCAATTCAGTGTCTGTAAACTCTTTCTCAACCTACACCGACCTCAGCCTAAAATACCGTTATGAAAATTCATCGCTCGCTTGTAAACAATCCATTTTCGTTTTCGTCTATGGATCGAACTCGTACTGTGTCATTCATCGAGATAGCAATTTGAATAAACAAACGTTATTGTACAATTTAATGTAATTTATTATCTACCGTTGTATTTAACATTGCTTATTCATACTAATAATTAAATCATAAAGCCTAACCTTTAAACTTAACAGTGATGTCTGATCAATTGTATTTTTGTGTTGTACGTACTGTCCTTTGTTAATCTTTTCTTGATAACACCGGTCTGCATGAAAATCGATTTTTTTATTTTGAGTTGTGATTCTGAAGCAGTTCGCTGCGCTGAATTAGAAAATGCTACCAGTTTTTTTCTATCACCCACAGTTTTAAAGTTATTAGCAAAACAATTTTGGGGCGTTTTGTAATTTTTTACCTTTTTTATCTTTAATTAATTTCGTTTTTTCATATTTTTCAGATAGATAATTCTAACATTACGTCTTTAAAATTTTAATAATGGCTTCTAGAGGATGTACCCATAGTCCAGACATATTTTGTTATATTTGTGGTCGGTATGTTGCTGTAAAACAAAGGACAAATGTAACGACCTTCATTAAGAGAGCTTATCATGCTTATTTTGGAATTAAATTAGGAGATCAAGACAAAAGTTGGGCTCCACACAAGGTTTGTCTTACGTGTGTTGCGGCACTAAGGAATTGGAGCAAAGGTAAAAAGAAAAGTTTGCCATTTGGCAGAGCTGGGCACTTGCGGCATATTTTGCGGTACTGCGGTACTGCGGTACTACCGCAAACCGCAAACCGGTACCGCATAACGCAGTACCGCAAAGGATCGCTGAAAATACCGCAGTACCGCTACCGCATTCAAATTTCCGCGTACCGGTTTGGTACCGGTTTGGTAGTGCGGTAGTACCGCAGTACCGCAGTACCGCAAAATATGCTGCAAGTGCCCAGCTCTGCATTTGGGATCCCTATGGTATGGCGCGAGCCTAGAAACCTTACCGACGACTGCTACTTCTGTTCTTGCAATGTTAAAGGTTATAATGCAAAGAATAAAGAGAGCCTTCAATACCCAAGTCTTCCATCTGCAATAAGGCCGGTACCCCATGGTCCAGAAGTTCCTATTCCCCGCCCACCCGAGAGTCTGGATCAATACAATTCAGATTCTGATTCAGCTCCAAATCCAGACAATGATGATGTTTATGAACAGCCAACAGCTGACCGAGATCCTCCTAAACCATTAACCCAAGCCGAACTAAATGACTTAGTCAGGGATTTGAATCTGCCTAAGGACTCTGCAGAACTTTTGGGGTCTAGATTGCAGGAGAACAATTTATTGGCATCCGACACATACTTCGCTTGGTACAGAAATCGTGAGAAAGACTTCGTGCCTTTTTTCGAAGAAGATGGTCCCTTGGTATTTTGCAAGGACATCACAGGATTAGTGTGCAAGCTAGGCATCGAATACCAAACCAGTGACTGGAGGTTGTTTATAGATTCCTCTAAAACCAGTCTAAAAGGAGTGTTACTGCACAACGGTACAAATATGCATCAATCCCATTGGCCCATTCTACTCATTTAAAAGAGACCTATGATAACATGAAACTGTTTCTGGAAAAAATTCAGTATCAAAATCACAGATGGATATTGTGTGGGGATCTCAAAGTCCTTTGCATGTTACTTGGGCAGCAATCAGGATACACTAAGATGCCATGTTTCATCTGCGAATGGGATAGTCGAGCACGTGACCAGCACTGGAAGAGGAAAACTTGGCCTCCTAGAGAGAATCTTACCCAGGATCAAAGAACATTTTACATGAACATCTAGTTCAACCAAATAAAATCCTCCTACCACCCTTGCACATTAAGTTAGGCTTGATGAATGTCAGAGCATTGACTAGAGAAGGAGTGTTTCAAGTACATTTGTTCAAAATATTCAAAGATTAGCTACGAGAAAATAAAGGAAGGTGTTTTTATAGGTCCTCAGATTAGAAAGTTATTGACAGACGATCATTTCCTGAACACAATGACCAATAAAGAAAAAGAAGCATGGCTTGGTTTCAAAGATGTTGTTGAAAACTTCTTGGGAAACTACAAAAGCCAAAATTATGAAAGACTGGTGGAAAATATGCTTAAAAAGTTTTGCGCCTTAGGCTGCAACATGAGCCTGAAAGTTCACTTCTTATTTTCGCATCTTGACCGTTTTCCCGAAAATCTCGGAGATGTCAGTGAGGAGCAAGGGGAACGATTTCACCAGGACATCAAAACCATGGAAAGAAGATATCAAGGAAGATGGCATACAAATATGATGGCGGATTACTGCTGGTGTCTGCAACGAGATCAGCCTAACGCACAGCATAAGAAAACATCAAAGAAGCACCGGTTTAGTCGTCATTAGTCAGATCTACCTTCGTAGTCTTAAGTCTTTGGAATAAGTCCTGAAATGTTTGCAAGTAAAGAAGTAAATATATTTTGTTTCTTTCAGTTATTTTTTTATTCTTTCATAAACAAGCAATATGCTTGTCCAAGAGCTAGGAGCTATTTAATTCTGCTTTAATTAGGTTTTACTCAATCACCTAAAGATTTTGTGCTACAAGGGGTGTTGTAATACCTCATCTGTCCCCAAATGTTAACCACCCATTGATGGGAGGGGAGAGAGTATTTTGCTGGGAACGGGACTGGTTGTTATATATATTTACTCTACATTATTATGTAAGCGTTACTGTAGTCTATAACAACAAAATTTATGGTTTAGCATGTGCAATCCAATGTTGGTCTCGAAAAGATGGTTCACATTTGGGGACAAATGGGGATTTATGACACACCCTGTAGTAAGAAAACCATACGTGATAGGGAAAAACTAACTATATGTTTGAGATCAGCGCACTCAAATTATATAGAATCACCAACTAGTTTGTAAAAATCGATCGACAAGTTTTCAAATGTGTTCTGGTGTACTCAAATTACACCAGTACACATTTGAAAACTTGTCGATCGATTTTTACAAATTAGTTGGTGATTCTATATAATTTGAGTGCGCTGATCTCAAAATATAGTTAGTTTTTCCCTATCACGTATGGTTTTCTTGCTACAGGGTGTGTCATAAATCCCCCATTTATCCCCAAATGTGAACCATCTAATCGAGACCAACATTGGATTGCACATGCTAAACCATAAATTTTGTTGTTATAGACTACAGTAACGCTTACATAATAATGTAGGGTAAATATATATAACAACCAGTCCCGTTCCCAGCAAAATACTCTCTCACCTCCCATCAATTTGGTGGTTAACATTTGGGGACAGATGAGGTATTACAACACCCCTTGTAGCACGAAATCTTTAGGTGATAGAGTAAAACCTAATTAAAGCAGAATTAAATAGCTCCTAGCTCTTGGACAGCATATTGCTTGTTTATGAAAGAATAAAAAAATAACTGAAAGAAACAAAATATATTTACCTTCTTTACTTGCAAACATTTTAGGACTTATTCCAAAGACTTAAGACTACGAAGGTAGATCTGACTAATGACGACTAAACCGGTGCTTCTTTGATGTTTTCTTATGCTGTGCGTTAGGCTGATCTCGTTGCAGACACCAGCAGTAATCCGCCATCATATTTGTATGCCATCTTCCTTGATATCTTCTTTCCATGGTTTTGATGTCCTGGTGAAATCGTTCCCCTTGCTCCTCACTGACATCTCCGAGATTTTCGGGAAAACGGTCAAGATGCGAAAATAAGAAGTGAACTTTCAGGCTCATGTTGCAGCCTAAGGCGCAAAACTTTTTAAGCATATTTTCCACCAGTCTTTCATAATTTTGGCTTTTGTAGTTTCCCAAGAAGTTTTCAACAACATCTTTGAAGCCAAGCCATGCTTCTTTTTCTTTATTGGTCATTGTGTTCAGGAAATGATCGTCTGTCAATAACTTTCTAATCTGAGGACCTATAAAAACACCTTCCTTTATTTTCTCGTAGCTAATCTTTGAATATTTTGAACAAATGTACTTGAAACACTCACCTTCTCTAGTCAATGCTTTGACATTCATCAAGCCTAACTTAATGTGCAAGGGTGGTAGGAGGATTTTATTTGGTTGAACTAGATGTTCATGTAAAATGTTCTTTGATCCTGGGGTAAGATTCTCTCTAGGAGGCCAAGTTTTCCTCTTCCAGTGCTGGTCACGTGCTCGACTATCCCATTCGCAGATGAAACATGGCATCTTAGTGTATCCTGATTGCTGCCCAAGTAACATGCAAAGGACTTTGAGATCCCCACACAATATCCATCTGTGATTTTGATACTGAATTTTTTCCAGAAACAGTTTCATGTTATCATAGGTCTCTTTTAAATGAGTAGAATGGGCCAATGGGATTGATGCATATTTGTACCGTTGTGCAGTAACACTCCTTTTAGACTGGTTTTAGAGGAATCTATAAACAACCTCCAGTCACTGGTTTGGTATTCGATGCCTAGCTTGCACACTAATCCTGTGATGTCCTTGCAAAATACCAAGGGACCATCTTCTTCGAAAAAGGCACGAAGTCTTTCTCACGATTTCTGTACCAAGCGAAGTATGTGTCGGATGCCAATAAATTGTTCTCCTGCAATCTAGACCCCAAAAGTTCTGCAGAGTCCTTAGGCAGATTCAAATCCCTGACTAAGTCATTTAGTTCGGCTTGGGTTAATGGTTTAGGAGGATCTCGGTCAGCTGTTGGCTGTTCATAAACATCATCATTGTCTGGATTTGGAGCTGAATCAGAATCTGAATTGTATTGATCCAGACTCTCGGGTGGGCGGGGAATAGGAACTTCTGGACCATGGGGTACCGGCCTTATTGCAGATGGAAGACTTGGGTATTGAAGGCTCTCTTTATTCTTTGCATTATAACCTTAACATTGCAAGAACAGAAGTAGCAGTCGTCGGTAAGGTTTCTAGGCTCGCGCCATACCATAGGGATCCCAAATGCAGAGCTGGGCACTTGCAGCATATTTTGCGGTACTGCGGTACTGCGGTACTACCGCACTACCAAACCGTACCAAACCGGTACGCGGAAATTTGAATGCGTAGCGGTACTGCGGTTTTATTTTCCAGCGATCCTTTCGGTACTGCGTTATGCGGTACCGGTTGCGGTTTGCGGTAGTACCGCAGTACCGCAGTACCGCAAAATATGCCGCAAGTGCCCAGCTCTGCCAATGGCAAACTTTTCTTTTTACCTTTGCTCCAATTCCTTAGTGCCGCAACACACGTAAGACAAACCTTGTGTGGAGCCAACTTTTGTCTTGATCTCCTAATTTAATTCCAAAATAAGCATGATAAGCTCTCTTAATGAAGGTCGTTACATTTGTCCTTTGTTTTACAGCAACATACCGACCACAAATATAACAAAATATGTCTGGCTATGGGTACATCCTCTAGAAGCCATTATTAAAATTTAAAAACGTAATGTTAGAATTATCTATCTGAAAAATATGAAAAACGAAATTAATTAAAGATAAAAAAGGTAAAAAATTACAAACGCCCCAAAATTGTTTTGCTAATAACTTTAAAACTGTGGGTGATAGAAAAAAACTGGTAGCATTTTCTAATTCAGCGCAGCGAACTGCTTCAGAATCACAACTCAAAATAAAAAATCGATTTTCATGCAGACCGGTGTTATCAAGAAAGATTAACAAAGGACAGTACGTACAACACAAAAATACAATTGATCAGACATCACTGTTAAGTTTAAAGGTTAGGCTTTATGATTTAATTATTAGTATGAATAAGCAATGTTAAATACAACGGTAGATAATAAATTACATTAAATTGTACAATAACGTTTGTTTATTCAAATTGCTATCTCGATGAATGACACAGTACGAGTTCGATCCATAGACGAAAACGAAAATGGATTGTTTACAAGCGAGCGATGAATTTTCATAACGGTATTTTAGGCTGAGGTCGGTGTAGGTTGAGAAAAAGTTTACAGACACTGAATTGAAATATGTGAGGGCCGAGGGTAGGCCGATAAACGAACGTGTGGGCCAAAGAACAATTGGAGGAAGATTGTAAAGTAGGCCTATTCTCGAGAGATGCTTTCTGCAGCGAGACTGAAGGAAGGCTTGCGCTGAAAGATGGCTGTAACACTAGAATTAGTTCACTTTTAATGGTTGCCTTTCGTCTGGTTATATGGCTTCTTCAAAGTCCTTTGTTGATGGTCTTGGTTGAATTTGATGGTCGCCCTTTTAGGTTCACTTTTTTGAAGTTTTCTCTACAATATCGTGGAAATGTTTTTATGATGCTGAGATATGTTTCAGGCCCTGGTAAGAAGTGTTGATTATCGCAAAGGATGTCTCTGAGCCTAACCACTTATTAAAACCTAGAAGGTATGCTTTGGTATAGGTTTCTGTTGGTAACGATGATTTGCAAGTGTTTTCAATAAACTGTAACAAATTTGGATTTGTTGGTGTTTACCAAGTAGGCCGTATTTTCTACAGAGATGTGGAGTTGTGGACTTCATTGATAATACTGTGTATGCAAAAAACGTTTGTAAGGGTAAACCTTTTATGCTAACATTTAATACACACTTGAGGAATGTATTTCCGTACGAAATGTACGTAGTTCCTGCAAAAAAATGTAGGCCTAAATTAAAGAATATAATATACATATACATATAGGTATATATATATATATATATATATATATATACATACACACACGACTATGTATATTAGTGGTTTATTGATTAATCGGTATCGGCACCGGCAGAATCAGACATTTTTTGACCATCGGCATCGGCCAAATTTAGCGGATTCTCTCACTGATTACTTAAAAATTTTCATACTAAACAAAATCTATATTAATAGAAAGTGGACAGACAAAAAATTATTTATGATAATTTTTCCTAACTTCAAAGTGTAATTATATAAAAATATTTTACATTAAAAAGGCAAAGATTAATAAGTTAATTTGTCCATAAATTTACATTTTCTCTAACTAGCTAATCTCTAAATATTATAAATTATTGTAATCTACTCTATATTAATAATAATTCTATATTAAGTTGTACTCTTTATAATTTATATATTAAACGAGCTTATTATGTTGACTTTATTTTAAGTATTTTAATAATTTTATAAACAAAAATTATATATCCATTTCTTTTATTCAAATTGGCCACCAGAGGGACTTAAAATTTTAATGAAAATTTTGTTGTTGTTCATTGTTGAAGAAAGAAATACCTTCAACTTCAACATAAGGAAAAACAATTACTTTAAATATTGGTATTCAATTACCTATAATTGTCATGAGGCTCTATCGCACGATAATATTAATGGCACATGGACTTCGTTTTTCAATTACTAGCTAAAGTGGGCCCTACGGGCCCATTTAGCTAGACCTGCGGTGCTGGGGCCCTCTCAGTAACTGCGGAACGCAGGCCTCCCAATTACTGGCCGGAGAAAAATTTGTATGTTATAGATTAAAATTTTGATAAACAGTGTTTCTCAAACCATGTGAAATGAGTTAAAAAGGACGAAGTAGGAAACATAGAAAGAGGAAGGTTACTGAAGACCTATTTAAATATAAAAGGGTGCTACTATAGTATGCGGTCTACCTACGATTCGACGGTCTACCTTTCAATTATAGCTTCTTATCTTGTTTACTAATTGCTTGTTTACATCCCAATGTCAATCGCCCTTGATGACTGGTTAGTTTAGTCATGATATGTTCGTTAATTTTAACGAAAATATCATGACTAAACCTACCAATCGTAGGTAGACCACATACTATAGTAGCACCTATAAAAGTTCAAGAGGCCAACTTCTCAAGTTTAGTTAAAGTTATGTCAATCAGTTTGACTCCCTTTGGTATAGGAAATGGATCACCTGAAGATCAAGGCCCCCAGCCTTCATTAGTAGCTTTATAAGGCTATCTAACGAAAATATCACGACTTAACCTAACCAATCGTCAAGGGCGTACAGTTGACCTAACGATTGGTTAGGTTAAGTCATGATATTTTCGTTAGTAAGCCTTATAAGGCTAACTAAAGAAAACCGGGGGCCCTGATCTTCAGGTGATCCTAGGAAATTAATGAAATTAAAGTAAAATTATTAAGCATTTTAACTTTGCTCATTATTTGTGTAAGTTTTATAAGTCACCAGTTTTTAAATGCTGGTTTACTGATGTTGTTTTGGAGTTTTGTCATGTTTTGTTAACTATTATGTTTTAAAGGGACTTCTACGTTGGTGAGTTAATTGAAATTATTCCATGTTGTATTGTTTGGTTAAAAAGTTTGTATAGGTGTCCTGAATGTCTTGTTACACCTATGTAAATGTTACTATGGTAATGAAAGTATATAGTAGAAAACACTGCGAGACATTTTATTTTATACAGAATTATACAACATTGTAGTTTATACATAGTTATAAACAAGTTTATCATGTATCCAATGGATCTGTATGCAAACCATCGTTCTCACTGCACAGAATGATTTTACGCCAGGTTCGGTGTGCTATGCTCCTCAGCATTTTAGGTGTTACAAGTTTAAAAGCATCCTTTACGGCTTCTTTAGTCCATCAGTGGAATCATAACGTTTTTGAGAAACCTTTTCCTTTTAAATCCCCATAATGCATTGTCACAACTCGAGAGATCTGGGCTTCTCGGAGGCCATTTTAATGTTGCATTTTAATGTCCCAATCCATCGATCAGAAACACCTCATTTAAATATCATGAACCCTCAAAGAATAGTGGGGAGGTGCTCCATCCTGTTGGAACCAAACATCATTTAATATTCCGAGATTACACATAGATGTAACAAGACTTTCGGGACACCCTATACTGTATTCAAACCTCCTACCACTTCAGACGAATCAATACCCGTAGTTTTTGTAGAGTAAATGTTACTCCTCCACAGCCACAGTAGATCTGGAGGGCTTGGGGGTTTGAATCCTGTACTGTTTTTGTGTTGTTTGGTCTCTGGCCAAGGGAGGCCATAAAACTCTTGTAATAGTTTGGTTTCTGGCCTAGGTAGGCTATAAGATCCTTGTAGAGTAGTTTGGCCCATGGCCAAGGTAAGCCATAAGACCCCCGGTATAGTAGTTTGGGCTATGGCTAAAGTAGGCCATAAGACCCTTGAAATAGTAGTTTGGCCCATGGCCAAGGTAGGCCATAGGACCCTTGGTAGAGTAGTTGGCCCATGGCCAAGGTAGGCCATAAGGCCCTTGGTAGAGTAGTTTGGGCTATGGCCAAAGTAGGCCATAAGACCCTTGGTAGAGTAGTTTTGGCTATGGCCAAAGTAGGCCATAAAACACTTTGTAATAATAGTTTGGCCCATGGCCAAGGTAGGCCATAAGACCTTTGAAATAGTAGTTTGGCCCATGGCCAAGGTAGGCCACAAGACCCTTGGTAGAGTAGTTTGGGCTATGGCCAAAGTAGGCTATAAGACCCTTGTAATAGTTTGCTCTCTGACCAAGAAGCCATAAGACCCTTGAAATAGTAGTTTGGCCCATGGCCAAGGTAAGCCATAAGGCCCTTGGTAGAGTAGTTTGGGCTATGGCCAAAGTAGGCTATAAAATCCTTTGTTGGTTAGAAATCTGATGAATAATCTCTCTTCAGATTTGAAGTATGTGCCACTGTTTAACCATATAATTTTTGGCACAAAATTATGTGCATAGAACCAGAGCGCAGCAATAAAAGCCTTTACTCTTTGATCCTTTATTATGTTCAGACAGGTTGTATGTGTTTGTGGCACATGTAAAGAGTATAGTATATATATATATATATATATATTTATTTTTTTTTTTGTATTCCTCTGAATCCAGTTGTTCTTCAAACTTTGATTCACCACTCCAGTGAAGTCAATACCCGTAGTTATGATCGAGTAAATGTTTGGTAGGTTGGAAGGTTTGGGGTTTTGAAGGAATCCAATTTGTTTGCAAGGAATCCACGTGTCTAAAAGTTTGTTTACTTTATGTGGTGTATTTTATGGTGTATGTCCGTTCATGAAATCTGTTGAGTGATTCTTCCTTGAAAGAAGAATTGGATGCTTGGAGTTGTATGTATATTTATATGTGTATATGTATATTTTTTTGTAGGGGTTTATTTTTTGAGTTTTGTGTTAAGTTAACCAATTTGGCTGAGCAAAGATTCTCAAATGTTGCATTTGAGACCCTTATATCAACCTTCTCTGTTTTATGCCTATACAGGGTGTTTCAGGAGGAAAGGTCAATACTTCGGGAGGTGATAGTATCGGTCATTGTGAGAAAAAAAGTTCATATGAACATGTGTCTAATTCTGAATGGTTACGGAGATAGAGCTGTTTGAATCTACAAATACAAAAGCATTGTTAATGGTAATCAAGAAAGGGAAACCAATTACTGTTTCTAACATTTAATGATTTAATGTTTAAACATTGGCATTTTGAATGGTATCAGATACAGAAATGACAAATTTGTTACAGTTTTCAATACGTTTTCGAAAATCCCACTGTCAACCTCAATGCACTTTGCAACTCGTGTGCGAAGATCGCGTGTTGTTCGTCTGAGTTGATCTTGACGTTCCTTTATGCGGGCAGCAGCATCCAAAATGCGCGCGAGCAATTCGTCTCGTGTATCCATCTTTCTTTTGTAAACTTGACTTTTCATCCACCCCGACAAATAATAATCTAACGGAAGAGGTCTCGAGACCTTGGTGACCATTGAATGGGACCACCGCGGGGGAGGAAGAGTTGCGCGCGCATTAGATTCAAACAGCTCTATCTCCGTAACCATTCAGAATTAGACACATGTTCATATGAACTTTTTTTCTCACAATGACCAATACTATCACCTCCCGAAGTATTGACCTTTCCTCCTGAAACACCCTGTATGTGAAATAGGACTTAAAATGGGTTACGCCTATATGTGAAATAGGACTTAAAATGGGTCGGAGAAAACAATACTAACATTATATAGTTCTTTAGTACGCCCTCACCTGGAATATTGCGTTCATTTCTGGTCCCCATGTTTAGACAGGACATAGACAGAATGGAAAGGGTGCAGCGACTGGCTACTAAGATGATTCCTAGATTTGAAAGAAATCATACGTTTGTAAAAAGGCGAATTCGAGGAGTTTTAATCCAGGTGTTTAAAATGATTAAAGGTTTTGATAATGTCGATGCCAAAAAATATTTCACGTTCAGGAATGCAGATAGAGCTCGCGGTAATGGTTCCAAATTAGTTGGTAAACATTTTAATTCTAATTAAGCTAAAAACTTTTTCTTCAATCGTATAGTTAATTTGTGGAATGGATTGCCAGCCAGCGTAGTTCAAAGTAATTCTATCGAATCCTCTAAAAAGAGACTAGATGCTTATCTTGCCTTAAACCCCCAGCTGGAAGCATTTGTTAGCGCGTAGAAGTATTGTACAGTAGATTTTTCACTTGGATTCCATCCTCTGTACTTTAAAATTTTCATTTTATCTTCAAATTTCTTTCCTACCTCTCAACCTCTTTTCTCTGCTTTGCTTTAAAACTTTCACTTGTCTTTAAATTTTCTTACTTCTTTTAACCTTCCCTCTTAAACAGACAGCCTCGTAGGGACCAGTCGGTTTGTTGCTGTTTGGTGTCCTTTGTATTCCTTTGTACAAGTAAGACTTATATGCGATTTGACCACCATTTTCATTAATCACAGCTATCACACTCGTTTCCAATGGCGAATAGCAACCTGAATTTGATGTTGTGGTATTTGTTCCCAACATTCTTCAATGCGATCGCGTAGTTCTGGTTAACTGGCTCGTGCGTAGTGACGAACGTTACATTTCAAACTGAAAGCAGCCCTCACTCGCAAAATTTTATTGTGTCATTTAAACAGTTGTAAATCTGTTAATAATTATATTATTTGAATATAAATTTTATGGAAATTATTTGGACATGTTCCGTTCGGTGGTCCCTCTTCACACGAAGGTCAAGCTGATGGCCCTGCCTCTAGACTTGGCTTGGTGGAGGAGCGAGTTGCTCTCTTGCGCTCTCCATCGCGCATAACGAGGTACACCTGGCTCATCTGGTACCATCCTGAGCCAGGCATCTAGTCTTCTTTTGAAGACTTCAACTTTGACCCCTGTGACGTTCCTAAGATCCATTGGAAGCTGGTTAAAAAAAGCCTTGGCTCCCTGACAACCAAGCTATTTTCCTTTAGTGTTGAAGAGGTCCCTTGTCGGGCCTTTAGTTTGGGAACAATACACATTCCTCCTTTCCTATTTTCCAGTGTTGTTTGGATGGTAATTGGGTTTAGTTTGAGGTTTGGTACCGTTTTTCGATCATTTTCCACATGTAAATTATGATGTACCTCTCTCTCTTCTTTCCAGGGAATACAGATTTAGTTTACTTAGTCTTTCCCAGGAGTTGAGTTCTTTGCAGCCATCAGTCTTGGCTGTGAAATGTCTCTGAATTTCTTCTAGTTTATTTAGTTCTTCCTGTTTATATAGGAATGTCAAGACTGAGCAGTATTCAAGTTTTGGTATGATCAGTGTTTTCAACAGGGGAATCATTACTTTCTTGTCCCTTCTTTTAAAAGTTCTTAGTACCTGTCCCGCAACTCTTTTTGCTTTGTTTATCGCTCTGATTTTGTGTTTCGAATTTCGCATCATCGGTCATTATAACCCACAAATCTATCGCTTTCTTGCTTCTCTGAACTTCCCGTCTATCTGGGGCATAATATGCTGTCTGAGTTCCTCATTTCTATCATATCTCAAGAGCTGAAATTTCTCGGTGTTAAATGTCATGTTGTTGTCTTCTGACCATTTGTATATTCTGTTTTGTCCTTCTGTAAGGCCTCCACCTCTTTTGCATCACTGATTTTTCTGCTGATCTTTGTATTGTCTGCAAAGGATGTTACTATAATGGTTGGTTACTTCATTGGCTATATCTGTTAGCATGATAATGAATAGGAGTGGAGGCAATACTGTTCCTTTTGGTACTGAGTTGTGTACTTCCGATTCTGATGATGATATACCTTGAATTTTTACTACCTGTTGCCGTTCTCTGAGGAAATTGTAATCCATTTTCCAACTTTGCCTGTTATTCCCATATGTTTCATTTTATGCGCTATTGTACCATGATGACATTTGAGAAAGCTTTAGCAAAATCCGTGTATATGACATCATAGTTTTTCATTGCCTTCCAGTGTTATAGTGCTCTATAAGTTGTGATAGGCACGATCTTCCTGATCGGAATCCGTGTTGATTCTCGTTGAATCTTTCCAGTGTCTCCAAGAAGTCATAGATTTTCTCTCTAACTATTCTTTCAAATACTTTGGTGAGATGGGACATCAGTGATACTGGTATATGGTTCTTTGCTTGAGATCTATCCCCTCCTTTATATATAGGGACAATGTTTGCTCTTTTCAGGATGCTCGGCATTTCCCAGTGTCTAGGAATGTTCTCTATATCCAGCATAAAGGTGTAGCTATTTATTTTTGCAGTTTTTAATCAATAATGCGTTCTCTTTGTCCGGACCTGCAGCTGAATGTGGTTTCAGTTGTCTTATAACTCGTGCTATATCTTCTGGGGTAAAATCAAAATCTGTTATACAATCTCCTTGTAAATTCTCTTAAAGAAGCATCTGTCAGGTACCGCTTTGTCACTTTTTGGAGTGCTGAAGACTGATTCGTACTGGGCTCTCACTGTTTCAGATATTTATTTTTGATCGTCCATTAGTTCATTATTTCCTGTCCTTGAGGGCCGATAGTGGCGCGCATTTTTGTTTCCCTTTTGGCATAGATATAGAAGTATTCTGGATTTTCCTTGATTACTTCAACCGCCTTTTCCTCTTCCCTCTCTGTATGTTTGTATTTCCAAATCGATACTCTCCAGTTTTTCTTGTTTTATTCCCTGGTATTGTTGTCTCTGCAATTAACTAACTTCGCCGCTACTCTCTTTCTTTTGCGGAATATGTTCGCTTTTCCCTCTTGAACCAGTTCCTCTTTCCTTTTAGCTGTGCTTTCGGAGCATATTGTTCTAAAATTTGCAGCGTCTTTTTCTTCTAAGGTTGTTAGCATTTCTTCGGTTGTTTTATTCTCTAAAACTATTTTTCTCTCTGTTGGGGCATGTAGGATCTGATTTCTTCCAAGTTATAGTCTTGGAGTTTAAGTTAAAAGTCCCAAATTTGCTTCTTTCTTCAGTATGAGTATTGTTTTTTAATGTTGTCACCATATCTGTTGATATCTCGATTATGTTGTGGTCTGAGATAATAGTTGGGGGTATTTTTATAGCATCAATCAATTTCGTGTTATTCGTGAATACCAGATCCAGGAAGGTTTTTTTCTTGTGTTTTCATTTATGTATTGCGTTAACATAAATTCGTTTGTTAGAGCCATCAACATTTTTGCTTGTTCCTGGTCTTCTATTGTGCCCCCCTTGTCCCTAATTATGGATGTGTTGGCCCAGGGGATAAAGATCAATCCCCTTGTGTATGCTCTTTGCAGACGATATTGTTTCTGTGCAGCAACAGGAGAGAAGTAGTAGAAAGAAAATTGGAGGAATGGAGGAGGGCTTTTGAAGACAGAGGGTTGAAATCAGCAGAAAGAAACGGAGTACCTGAGGTTCTACGAAAATCAAGACTCAGAAATTAGTTTAGAGGAGCGAGGTAAAGAGAGTAAGTAAGTTTATGTACTTGGGATCGACAGTGGCTGAGGACGGTGAGCTGGACACAGAAATAACACACAGAGTGCAATCTGGTTGGAAAAATTGGAAGAAGAGTTTCAGGGGGTTGTGTGACCGAAGAATAGGCGCAAGGGTTAAGGGAAAGGTGTATAAGACTGTGGTAAGACCGCTATGATGTACGGGGCTGAGTCTTGGCTATAAGAAAGATCATGAGAAAAGACTAGATGTAACGGAGATGAGAATGCTGAGATGGATGTGCGGAGTGACAAGGTTGGATAGAGTAAGGAATGAAAGGATAAGGGGCACAACAAAGGTTGGGAGAATCTCGAGGAAGATACAAGAAAGTAGACAGAAATGGTTGGACATGTATGAGAGGGGACGAAGATTATGTGGTAAGAGAACGATGAATATGGAGGTGCATGGCAGGAGAAAGAGAGGCAGACCGAAGCGAAGGTGGATGGAGAAGGTGAGACGATTTGAGGGAGAAGGGTTTGTCGAGGAAGAAGCCCAGGACCGGGCTGTGTGGAGGAGGCCTGGTCAGAAACGCCGACCCCGCATAGAGGTGGGAACGGGCGAAGAGAAAGAAGAAGATATATATATACAGGGTGTTTGAAAACTTTCTGTACAAATTGTAATGGGAGATAGGCAACACCAAGACAAACCCTTTTCGTTTATAAGTGTATGTCCGCTGACGTCACCATTCGGCGCGAGAGGGCGCGCTGCAATTGGCTAAAAGGTGAAGTGGGCTAGACTCGCGCTTGCCGCGGGCATTCTTAAATCGGACGTAGTACGCGTAACATGGAGCGCTTCACGACTGCTGAGATGGCTGACATGCATAGGTGTATGGGCTGCCAATGGAAACGGAAGAGCTGCTGTGAGGTTGTAACGACAGCG
>JAJOZX010014354.1:0-2500 GCA_023014485.1 Bathynomus jamesi
AAACAGCCAGACAAGAAAACCTACAGACTCGACATGACCATTACACCCTTCAATACAGACCAGACCACCAAGATCATCAAAAACATTAAGAATTCGAAGGCTACTGGACCAGACAACATATCTAACATACACCTTAAACACTTGGGCCCACAAGGAATATTAGCTCTCACAAATATCAGCACATATTCATACCAACACTGTATTATTCCTGACATATGGAAACAAGGTAAAATTATTACACTACTCAAACCAAACAAAAATCCAACAGAACCAGCTTCCTATAGACCCATTACTTTACTATGCACACCTTCCAAAGTAACAGAAAGACTAATCTTACAAATCACCACCCACACATACCACTATCGCCTACTCAACATGGATTCAGACCTCACCACTCAACCACGACATTACTCACTAACCTCACGCAGCACATCATGGATGGCATCAACTCCAGAAGACCAGCTCAACGTACACTATTAGCAACAATAGACATTAGTAAAGCATTTGATGCTATCCACGCTTCCCTCTCATAACAAAATACTCAACACAAACATGCACAATAACACCAAAAGGTGGCTGAGCAACTATCTCTCAGGAAGATACTCACATGTCACATTTAATGGCAAGTCATCCAAAAACAAGCTTTTCAGAACGGGGTCCCTCAAGGCTCTGTTCTCTCACCAACACTCTTCAACTTATACATGCATGACATTCCAACACCCATAGATAACAAGCTTACCTTATCATCATATGCAGATGATATCACTCTAACATCCACCCACAACAACATCGACACCGCTACAAATAACCTACAAACATACATAAACAGTATACAAGACTGGCTCACACACAATAGACTCAAAGTAGCGCCCCCAAAATCAACCATCACCTTGCTTACAAGCAACACAAAAGAACACCAGGTA
Organism: Bathynomus jamesi; assembly: GCA_023014485.1. Taxonomy (NCBI): domain Eukaryota; kingdom Metazoa; phylum Arthropoda; class Malacostraca; order Isopoda; family Cirolanidae; genus Bathynomus; species Bathynomus jamesi. Next base: position 924 of record JAJOZX010014354.1, read on the forward strand.
ATTCCACAGCTTACACTAAACAACATCAACATTCCACACACTCACAGAACCAAATACTTGGTGTCACATACAACACATCATTATCTTTTGCAAACCACATTCAGGACATTAAAACCAAATGTACGTCAAGACTTAACACGCTTAGGGTACTAACAGGACAAACTTTGGACACCAGCAGGAAACAACATCACTCATCTACAAACATATATTCGCTCAGTTATGGACTATGCTAGCCCATGCTGGGCACCCATTATCTCAAACACACACATAAACACCTTACAAACAATACAAACAACGCACTTCGTATCATTACAGGATGCACTCAACAGCACCAATAGAACACCTGCACACAGAAACAAAAATACTAAAAGTTAGGGAACATTTAGACATGAGGGGAACACATTCATGGCAGCAGCGACAACTAACCCACAACACCCTTGCCACTACATGTACAATCATGCACCAACACCTCGCACCATTAAGGTAACACCAGAGAGATATTATAACGAAATACTCCATTCCATACCACGCCCCACAGACATCACACAGTACAGAAACACATACACACACATCTAACCCACAAAGCACTGACACGACTCGGTCCGAATGCGGTCCTAGGTGCGAAGCCGCCACCCATTAACAGGTCAGAGATCAGCCTGAGCAGATCGGATCGAGTTAACTTAGCACGATTCCGATGTGGACATCACCCAAACTTACGGACATATAAACACAGACTAGACAACTCCATAGACGACACCTGCCACCTGTGCCAAGACACACCACAAACATTGAACACATTAATGACGGATGTACCGCTCTAGCACAACAAACGAACACAACACAACATCACTAGTGCGCTGAACCTCTGGTCCACTCCGGAGAGGGCGATCGGTTACCTGCGTGCCGCCGGCTTGCTCGATCAGGGTGGGCTGATCGGCTAAACAACAACAACAACAAGTGTTGTGGGATATAGGGACGCAGCGTCTTGGGTTATGGGATACTCCCTGTCCTTAAACACCCCCAGGGCCGGATTTTCCAATAGGCTACATAGGCCATTGGCCTAGGGCCCACCAGTAACTGGGGGCCCACTGGGGACCTCCTACAATCCCTTGACACAAAGAGTATCATTGACAAATTTGCCATAGAAAAAAGCAGGAAAAAGTCATTTTGAACTTCACATAGTTATGCTTGCAAAATTTATTATGCTTCAGTTTCATTGTATTTTTCCATTATTCCTATGTGTAAGATGTACATGATATGGAACTTGATTTACTTTGATGTACTTGATATGGAACTAATTTGATTAAAAATTATTAATGTGTAATGTATTACATTATGTTGTAATTCTTATTGCAAAATTTATCATGCTTCAATTTGACTATTTTTTTCCATTATTCCTTTGTGTAAGAATAAGTTGTACATGATATAAAACTAATTTGAATAAAATTATTGATGTGTTACATTATGTTGTAATTCTTTTTTTTTTTTACATTACAATATTACAATATATATATATATATAAAATATTTTTTGGGGGGGGCACTGATTAGGTTTGGCCTAGGGCCCACAAGCAAGTA